>JASPKZ010000533.1:0-82500 GCA_030220185.1 Diploptera punctata
TTGGTGTGATTGAAAAAGTTAAAAGAAAAACACGAGTGGTTTATACATCTGATCAGTGGGCTCACCTCATAAGAAATAATTATGCAAAGAAACCATTCACAGTAATTGAGATGAATGCAGAAGATTTTAAAGATTTGGGTAACTGAAATAAAATGTTTACAAAGAATAATGTGATGCTGGACAAGCATAAGGTAGATATCAGAAAAGGATCTCAGTTTCATTTTGTGAAAAACAGACATGTAATGTACGTAAAATCCGGTTTTGGTGACTTGGCTTTAGAGGAAGTAATAAGCCTTCAAGTCCCGCGCCGTAGCCGAGTGGTTAAGGCAGGAAGCCTTGGCGCAGAGCTATGGGACTTGCGCTGGTTCGAGTCTCCATGGGGGAAGAAATTTTCTCATGGTATTTCGGCCAGTATGGGACCGGTGCTCACCCAGCATCATGAGGCATTTGGGTAGCTGCAATAAGTAGCGGCTCCAGGTTGAGAAAACTAGCTATAACGGCTGGGGGACTCGACATGCTGACCACATGTCACCCCTACACTGGCTGATTATCATCTACCTCTGTGATTGACACATGTGGGTGTGAGGCCAGCAGCCAGCTGGTAGGCTAAGGGCCTTGTAGTCCTGTCGCGCCAGGAGTTAGTTAATAAGCCTACAAGAAGGGAAAGGAAAGTGTCCTATATTACAAGATGTAATATTGACAACAAAATATCCTAATGGTAAGATGATAAAGAAGATACGACTCTCATGACATTTGCACCACCTCTACACAGCAGCTTTAAATCAGATAATGATGATACAAATGCTGCAAACGTAGAAGACAGATTAATGCAATATTCAAGTTAAAAAGTGTTATTTAATTTGTTTATTTATGTTGTACTTTTTATGTTCTCATTTTTCTTTTTCTTTGATTAGACGTATGAAACAATGTAGTGATCTATACATTTGCAGGCAAAAAGCTTATTTCATGTACAAGACATGTACCAAATATTATCAATGTGTGCTCTATATATTTTACTCAATGTAGAATTTAATAAAATGCAATTTTTCTCAAAACTTAGTGCAGTTGGGATGGGCCCTTATTCCACTGACCCCCTCAAATGTAATTTACGTATCTAAACCAACTAGGTGGGTGGCAGTAATGACATTAACTCGTCTAGCGGTTAAACGAAGCACTGCAGCAAAAAAACCTTCCTTAACAAAAAGTGTTTAAAATATTGATTAATATATATCAGCTCCCAAAGTTTGTTGGTATAATTTTGGGACACTCTGTATATATATATTACTTTTTAGGAATTAACACTATTAGGTATTATTTATTTAAGTAAAATTTTATCACCTCACCTCATTCTTCTTCTTCTTCAGTTCCATCCTTAGTATTTTCATGACTGTTGTAGTGAGAATGGAACTGAAGAAGAAAGTTTCGAAACTGATCTAAGAAGAAGAAGAAGAATTTTACTTATATATATATTTATTTTTACTCTCTTCAGTGGATGAATTGCTCCTGATTACTTCTCTGTGACTTTATAGCGTTAAAAGGCATTTGTAGGTAACACTTTTTCATATAATAAATACATGCAGGTTTTTGACTTGAGTCTGCATAAAAATCAAGAAATATGGGGTGAGTCAAAAAATAACTCAAATTTAACTTTTTCATTTATAAAGATCGAAGACTTTTTAGAAGTGTGGATGCTATGTATATATCTTACATATAAAAATTGTTTGTTTGTTTGTATGTTTGTTTGTACTTTATGTGCGGCCATACCATTGATCCGATTGTGATGGGGTTTTTTGCAAAATGTTCAGGAGATTCCCGGGATGAACATAGGCTATAAGAGAGTTGTGATACTCAACTCCTACACACTTAAAAATCACCCTTTGTAGTGGAAAACATGAAAAAGTAGCTCTTTGGACGCTTAAATGGCTTACGCTGCCTAAACCATAAGAAATACACAAAATTAATGTACACAGAATTGAATATCTCAAAAAGCTCAACAAAAAAGTCTGCAACAGCATATGTTTTATCTCTTATGGATAACTCACAAAAACCACTTTTGTCTTTCATTGATACCAAGAGTCCCTTACCTCTTACGAATAACTCACAATAACCATTTTTGTCTTTCATTGATACCAAGAGTCTCGCGCCATAGCCGAGTGGTTAAGGCAAGAAGTCTTGGTGCAGAACTACGGGACTTACGCTGGTTCGAGTCTCTATGGGGGAAGAAATTTTTCTCATGGAATGTTGGCCAGTATGGGACCGGTGCATAGTGGGTCAGAAATGAAATCTAGCTGGAAAAAAAAAAACTTTTGACTCACTCCCATCAATTTTTTTTTTCATTCTAATATAATTGTTATATGACAATTCTTAACTTATCTGCAAAGGAGGGTACAATTCTAATGTTCATGACTATGTGACATCATTATTCACACTTCTTGAGCCACAACAGAAGGCTGTAAGAGGTTTTCTTGCGAACTTATTTAATAATATCTAATTATGTCCTAATTGCTGAATTTTATGGTAAAAAAGTAACATATTTTTATCGTCCGCCCATGACATGAGAATTCAACGTTCGGGCAGGAAAACGTCTGCCGGGTACGCTAGTAATATATAAAAATGAATGTTTGTTTGTACTTTATGTGTGCAGCCATACCGTTTATCTGATTGTGATGGGGCTTTTTGCAAAATGTTCAGGAGATTCCCGGGATGAACATAGGCCATAAGAGAGTTGTGATACTCATCTCCTACACCTTTAAAAATCACCCTTTGTAGTGGAAAACGTGAAAAAAAAAAATAGCTCTTTGGACGCTTAAATGGTTTACGCTGCCTAAACCATAACAAATATGCAAAATTAATCTACACAGAATTGATTTCAAAAAGTTCTACAAAAAAGGTCCGTGACATCATATGTTTATCTCTTACGGATAACTCACAATAACCATTTTTGTCTTTCATTGATGCCAAGAAGATCGAGACAAGTACGTAGATTCCTGTGTAAGCATAGCAGCACATAGCGAGTGTTCGTTTATGGATAACTCACAATAACGAATTTTGTCTTTTAGCTCATTTATGCCAAGATGATCGAGATAAGTAGATTCCTGGGCAACACCGGGTAATCAGCACGGGGAATCTTAAAATAATTACAATATACATTTATAATTATTTTCCATTTTTTCATAGTTGAATATGGGAAATAACATTATGAGGTTCTTACTTCGTAAATTAATGGGTACATGGATCTATACATGGTGAGTAAAGTGTGTCTGCACAGGGAATTTATACCTTAGGAGAGGTATAAATAAAATGTGTTTGAAGACCTTAAATGAATAGCTGGGAATATTTCTGAAAATATAATAATGAAGAACAGATTTAATAAATCTATGAAATATTATGGGAACTTGATGTAACTAATAAAAAGTGTTATCTCTATAATTCTTACCTCATATCGTGATTTTTGTTAGACATATGTTTCTAAGACTATTTAACTCATGCCCCAAATGGGAGTCAATGACCAATCACGTTTTAATGATTTCTGTTTTACAACCAATCAGAGTCGTGTTTCACAAAATATTTATCAGTGTTATAATTACCATGTTAAAGAAAGCTCCTCCTTTTTAATATTCTGAACAGGTCTGACCATTATTTTGCAGTGACTGAGCCTATGAGAAATATGGCTACCAGATTGTATATATAGTGCATGAATGTCAACACATGCCACATGCGGGAGTTAATATAAAAACATTTGTAGCAATTGATTATACCATCAAAAAAGAGAAACCACTGTTTGCACTTTCTTAAATGTATTTTTTCCCAGGTAACAATCCAGAAAAATATACTTGTCATATTTACATCATACGACATCAGAAATGAATTAATATACAGTTTGATGTGTTTCATTTTTTCTCCACTAGAGAGCATTCTTACAATATTGCGTTCCTTTGGCAATAAATAGTATGATCTGGTTGCAGTGATAAACAAAAGAAGCAGATGAAGCGTACCTATCATTTCTCATTTGTTTTCAAACATCGCCGTTTACATTAAATATATAAATATTTTAAAATAACTATAGTTAAATAATGATTTGTGAGTAAACAGTTTAATTTTATTCGTTAAATAGTCCTAACAAATGCCACTCTTGATTTTCAAATTCTCTAGATAAATTCACTCCTCACTTTGTGAGTCGTGAATTTATCGATAATTTGGAAATCACTCGTGGCATTACTTATGATAAATTTATATTTGAAGAGAAAACAATTTTTTTTAAGAGAAAAATTTGCATCTAGATCGCAACTCGCCTCGGTAACTTGGTTGGTAGAGCATTTGGCGGCCCGGCAAGCCAAAGGTCCCGGGTTCGAGTCTTGGTCTAGGCAAAAATTTTTCTCTTCAAATATAATTTATCTTTCATTGAGAAATGTTAAATTAATAATAAAAACATCATATGTTTCTAAGCTTGCTAGCCCTATCTTCAGTAGTTACACACTGGTTTTTTTCCAAGTTGTTGGCCCTGGATTTTGACTTCTGCTGCCTCTTTCTGTGGTCCAAAGAACTAGCTAATTAGGTTCCTGTAACTACTGAAGATGAGGGTAACAAGCCTTGAAACATATGTCTAACAGAAATAACGATATGAGGTAAGAATTATACGGACAACACTTTTTATTAAGTAACTCCTCATAATCTTACTTCCTATTGTATTTTCAAAATAATTAATGTAATTAACTTAATTAAAATAATCTTTTAGATATTACAAATGAGCTTAATATATTTAGCTTAACAGAGAGAATAAAAAAATATAAACAAAATAGGTTCGACCATATTCAAAGAATGGATCAAAAACATATAACAAAACAATTATTCACATATAAGCCAGAGAGGTATAGATGTGTGGGATGGCCAAGAGCACGATGGAGAGATCAGTTTTCTGCATGAGTCCGGAACAAACCTTTTGGAGTTCAATCCATGAAGAAGATGATGAAAACAGTCTTGTTAAGAAGGTAAAGTTATAATATAGTGTGGATTTACAGTAAAAAAAAATACAATAAAAAACTGAACTTCAAATCATAGCTAGCCAGAGAGGACGTGACAAACTAAACAAACTTAGGACAGAATATAGAATAATTTGAGGATGGAAGGAATCTAAAAATTGGAAAGTAACTCATGTTAGGATTCCATCATCTTAGTGCAGTTGCTAACATGCCTGCCTCTTGATTAACAATTTCAGGTTCAATATCTGGCAAACTTGGAAAATGTAATCGTACATTTTTTTTTATCTTACACATTTATCTTTATGTGTCACATTCAGTACCAGGCACTGAGCAGGGCATTTAAACCCACAGGCCAGCCATTTAAATACCCCAGCTACCCTTTTTGTGGCACTTCAGAAAATGGACCATTATTCACAAACTATTAGTCCTAGAAAATTCAAATTTTGTACATACCTAAAGGAGATATCCTAGTAGGATTTGATGGTGAAATAACTTGGGTGATTGACATCACATGGTATTGGCGTATCAATTTCAGGAAGGGGAAGTTCATCTTCACTTTCACTTTGTGAATCTTCTAATTCAGGAATCAGTTCATCACCTGAATCATCATTATACAAAATATTCACTAATTCTTCTTCAGTGAGATATTTTTCTTTCGCCATGGTTTCACTCACGCACAAACAACACCGCGATAACGAGAAACATATACGACTGCATTGGAGCCTGGAGGCAAGTTTGGGTGAACGAATTCCATGTGTTGTTTGTTTTAAAAATAAAAGGGGATTCACCAAGGTTAAATGTGTCAAACGGGAATAGAAAACATACATTTACATGCTATCTATGATCTCCAAGACATACTAAGCCAACACAATATTTAGGCGCCGAATATAAATACAGTTTGTTCGCACCTGCTCTAAAACGAGTTAACTGACTGACGGTCGCATACACGATAGTCTCTTTAAACACCTTAACTGGTTTACGGTACTGAATGTATTAAGGCTAGCAGGGATGAGGTGTACAGTTTCTAGTTGACAGATTATTCAACAAATATCTGGATTAAATTCCAAACCTCTCTACAGTGTATTTCTTGATAGCAATTTGTATATTGGTTGGGGATGTTAAAAGTGGTCTCCTAGGTGCTTTTGACAGGAGTTGGCTATATTTCAGCACCAGGTTTCACTTTCTTCTTCCTCCTCATTATTATCTGTCATACAACACACACACACACACACAAAACATCCTTCATAAATTGATTATGGGAAATAACATTATGAGGTTTTCAAGTTAATTAATAAAAACCGAGTCATATCTCACCTTATATTTTGTTCTTCAAGCATGGAACCATGGTTTCTGGTAGCATCCCTCCAATCTTCAGCCATAATTATGAGCATGGAACCGTGGTTTCAGGAGGCATCCCTCCCATCTTCAGCCACAAACATGGCTGAAGTGGGAGGGATGCCTCCAGAAACCGCAGTTTCATGTTTGAAGAACACAAAATATGAGGTGAGATGACCAGCCTCATGGGCTAGTGGTCAGCATTCCTGACTACTGTTCATGAGGTCCTGGGTTTGATTCCTAGTCAAACATTACAAATTTTTCCTTATGGGGAATTATTTCAGTGGTGCCCATGGTCTGGAATTTAGGTTAAGTTTAGGTTAAGAACTCTCCTGGCGCTTCATCATCATTCATCGCCTATCATACCATTGGGTAACGTAACTCCACCTTCCAGGTCCCCCACCTTAGAAATGGATTACAATTCTGCCAATGCTAGGGGAGAAAGTCAGAAATGTAATAAAAGACAGCCTGGTGGCATTAGAAAAAAATACTTCTTAGTTTTTATCAATTATTATCCTTCATTCCTCTTTGTACAAAATTGAAAATAATAAAATAATTGTGCATAAATTTAAAATAAACCACAGTGTCACCATCTGCTTGAATATGGAACCTGAAGCATGAAAATAGATTAGCATTAGATGCACACAAAACACAGATTGAGAGAGTAAAGTTTGCAATGTTAGAGTAGGCAAGAACCCACAGTTATAATTGGAAATCCTTATTAAATGGGACAGATTTTTAGGTGCTAACAAATTGAAAATTATATATGATTAAGAACGTTTTCTTGGGTTTTTCATGTCATGGATTCAAGGTCAGCCTCTGGCCACTGATTACGATGTTTCATCATGATCCTACATGTCATTATCTAGGAATTATCTATTATCATTCCTGACCTTGAATCCATGACACGGAAAACCCAAGAAGACATTCTTAATGATTACTTATTTTAGGACCATGCATGGTCTGAAAAAAATCTTATCGAGAAAGAAGCTAAATTAATAAAACAAATAGAAAAACCAAGAGAATTTACTGTTTGGGAAAAGATCTACATTCAGAAGAGCGAAAAGAAGAAATTGATGAACCCAGTGAGAATGACCTGGTTTCAAGGTTTTTTCAGTCAGCCAATGGAAGGAGCAAAGGACAGCTCTTCAAGACGACAGAACAATGGTCGTGACGATACTGAGAATGGAACAGAAACTATGTTCCGAAACTAGTTTATAGTCAAATAAGAAGAACAATATGAGGTGAGTGATAAAAAATTCTACCTTAATTCTTAATGGTACTTAAACCCATGAAAATCTACAATGTAACATATATATATATATTTTTTTTTTTTTGCATTATAAATGCAAATACAGTAATCCATGTCCACAAATGATGTATACAACTTCATGTCTCCATTAAATAATAACTATACTATATTCTCTCTGTCCCACGCCATAGCCAAGTGGTTAAGGGAGGAAGCCTTGGTGAAGAGCTACGGGACTTGCGCTGGTTCGAGTCTCCACGGGGGAAGAAATTTTCTCATGGTATTTTGGCCAGTATGGAACCGGTGCCCACCCAGCATCATGAGGCATTTGGGTAGCTATAATAAGTAGCAGTTCCGGGTTGAGAAAACCAGCTATAACGGCTGGGGAACTCAACATGCTGATCACATGTCGCTTCTACACTGGCTAGATGATCATCTACCTCTGTGAATGACACATGTGGATGTGTGAAAGAAATCCCAAATGTAGAAATATAAGGTATATTCCATATAAATCCTAAGAAACTAGTGAGCTAGCAGCCGGCTGGTAGGCTAAGGACCTTCTAGGCCTGTCGTGCCATGGAATTATTATTATATTCTCTCCTCATTATTAAAGGAGATCTACTTCAGCTGACAAAGTTTGCAATTATTGCAGTAGTTTGGACTCTGAGTGTGTAGTGGTGCTAGTGAGCTCAATAAATAGAAAATGGCATGTACACAAGAAAAAGCTATGTCTTGTTTATGGCTAGCAGAGTTCAAATCTGTAACACGAGTGCAACGGAAATTCGAAACACTGTACCAACAAGAAACTCCAACATGAAGGAGCATCTATCAGTGGATGAACAAACTTAAAGAGACAGGAAGTGTTTTAAAGAACAAGAGCAGTGGCAGACCTTCTGCTTCGAATTAATGTGTCAAAGAAATGCAAGAAGCCCCAGGAAATCAATTTGTATTGTCAACTCAACATTCCACGATTGACAGTCCATAAAGTTAATAAATTCCTATATCTCTATATGTATAAAGTGCAGTTAGTACAAAAACTTTTGCCAAATGATGAACCACATTGAAAAATATTTGCTATAGACATTCATAATTGCATTGTGGCAGAACCTAAATCTCTTTCATAGATCTGTTTTAGTGATGAATCAATTTTCAAGTTTATGGAAAAGTTAACAAACTTAGCTGTAGAATATGGGAGGCAGAGAATCCTTATGAAATTATTAATAGAAAAACATAGGGAGTTCAATGTAAACACACATTTAGCTTTTGTGGACTTCAAAAGAGCCTTCGACAAAATCGATAGGAATAAACTGTTGGAAATATTAGCTGACAACAATCTACCACAACAGCATATTTTAAATTTATAAACATCTATAAAACAAATTTGATTTCAGTTCGAGTCATAACACATAAACAGAATGGACCGAAATTAATAGGGGCGTAAGATAAGGATGTGGCCTCTTGCCCTTGCTCTTTATCATATACATGGATAGAATACTCCAAGATTGGCGACAGATGAGACATGGTTCTATCCAAATTAATAGAAACCTAAAAATAGACTCCTTGCTTTGTGCAGATGATTTGGTATTAATAGCTCCAACAGAAACAGATTTACAGTATTCTATACACAATTTTAATATAATTGCAGAAATTAATACAAAGAAAACTAAAGTGGGAAATACACTATACCTAGCAAAATTGTTTTAGATGATGAAATTTTAGAACGAGTAAATTAATTTAATTATTTGGGTTACAATTTAAAATTTCAAGATGAAGCTGATATACCAAAGAAAATCACAAATTTCACAAATACAACAGGGATAATTAACAGTATAATGAAACCATTTTTAGTACAGAAGAACACAAGATTACGGCTTTATAAGGTTCTCACAAGACCAGTATTACGATATGGTAGTGAAGCATGAACAATACGAAGAAGAGATGAAAGCCGAATAACAGCAAATGAGATGCAATTTATGTGCCGTACAGCAGGCTTTACAAAGTGGACCATAAAAGAAATGATGAAATTATGGAAGAGTTGGATGAGAACCCATTCTTCACCATATACAAAACTATCAGAACAACTGGAAAGCTCATCTTCAATGAATGCCATCTCATAGAATTTGAAAAGCCATGTTTCGCTACTGCCCCCAAGGCAAAAGATCACTGGGATGTCCAAAAAAGTGCTGGATGGAAAATTCCTCTTTGAGACCGTAACAGACCACACGGCCTAATACTTGCATGGATGATGATGATGATGATGAGAATCCTCATGTGTCCATAGAAATGAAATGAGATAGCCCAAATGTTAATATCTGGTGTGGCTTAAGGAAAGACAAAGTTATAGGACTATTTTTCTTTGCTGAACAGCCACAGACATTACATACCAGGAGATGTAGGAATTACTTGTAATTCCACAAATTGAGGATATTCCTAACATTGTCTTCCAGCAAAACAGTGCATCCCCCCATTGGTCTTTGGGGTGTTCGGGATTGATTAAACCAACTCTTCCCAATGCATTGGATCAGATGAAGGAGTCCGACAGAATGATCATTCCCCCGACATCACCCCATGAGACTTCTTCCTCTGGGGCTTTATTAAGGATATTGTCTGTAAGACAGAGGTGAGGTCTATTATTGATCTCCAAGAATGCATTACTGGTGCCTTCTGCCACGTAACACTTGAAATTCTACAATATACATGGATGGAACTGGACAATTGTCTGGAAATTCTCCGAGCAACATACATGTAGAGACATGTTGACATCGTTAAACAAAACTTTTATATTTGTGTATATGTTTGAGAAATAATTTTGTTTTTTTGTTTTATAACCTAATTCGATTTACATAGTTTATACTAATTTGTTGACACCCTGCATAGGCCTATATGCTAAGTTCTACATATGTTATTTCATATTCATAATATCAAGAATGGATTAGAAAAAATGAAATAAAGAAATAAGGGAAATTATGGGTGAGCAAGAGGAAAGCCGGACATCATAGACATTATAGACAACTTAAAAGATTGGGCAGTGGTAATGGTTCATGTCAAAAGATATGCAGTAGAGTCAAGATGGTTCCAAAATTGTTATGGAATGGATCCCAATGGAAAAGGAGGAAGAGAGGAAGACCGAAGAAAACCTTTTTGGGATAGTAAAGGGGGGTACAAAGGCCAGCTTAATGAATATCAGAGGAATGGAGGAAAGACCAATGGATGGACAGAGAGGAAATGGCCTTTGGTTTCCGGAAGACGGCGGCAGCTGCCATGATACCGGATGGTGATGAAATGATTCACAAATAAAACATGTAAATAAACAAGCATCTATTAGTTTTTTTTTTACAATCTAAAAGTGAACCCAAATTTGTCCCATGGCGACATTTCTGATCATTTCTTTCCTGGTATTGGTGGAATTGTAAGACATTGGAAGATTTAAGAAGAGGGCGAGTTTAGCTTACCTCGATTTTTAAGATGATGGTGTTAATGATAATGAAGCACCAAGGAGAGTCCTTTAGCCTAAACTTAATGCAATGACAGGCCTATAAGGCCCTTGACCTTCCAGCCAGGTGCTTGCCTCACATCCAGATGTCTTCTTCCTTTCATGTGATAGAACCTAGTGGTCTGTTACGGTCTCAATCCAACGTTTGAAGGGTTTGCCCAAAGATCTCTTGCCTGGTGACTGTTAATTTATGATTTGACGTGGTATTCTTGTTCTGTTCATTCTTCTTACATGAGATTTCCAGTTGTTTCTGTATTTTTGTACATATTACATGACTAATTCTGTTTGTAATTATTTGAGAATCTCAGAATTCCTTTTATGGTCTGTTCTTGAGTAACCTGTAGTACATCTCATAAATTTCATTTCTGCTGCAGTTAGTCTTTGTTCATCTACACTGCGAATTGTCCAGCCTCACTGCCATAACATAATATGGGTCTGGCCAGTGTTTTATAAATTCTAGTTTGTGTGTGTTGCTGTACTGTGTTTGGCTTGAAAATATTTATAATTCCTGTTACTCTATTAAATTTTATAATTTTTTGACTAACATCTTTTCCCTCTTCGTATGTAACTTGGTATCCGAGATAGTTAAATGTGTTAGTTTCCAGATGTGTTAATCACAGAGATGGGTGACTATCATCCAGCCAGACATATGGTCAGCATATAGGATCCCAGCCATTATAGCTGGTTTCCTCAACCTCAAACTGCTATTTATTGTAGTTAGCCAAAATTCCATGAGAAAACTTCTTTCCCCATGGGGACTCAAACCAGCACTTGTTCCATTGCTTTGCACCAAGGCATTATGCCTTAATTTTTATAACATCATCATCATCATCATGAACAAATTCGTTTTAGGCCATGTGGCCTGTACGGTAAACCTAGCGAAGATGGTCTTGATCTTTCCACCGATGTTTTGGTCTTCCTTGGTCCCTATGTCCAGTTGGGGTATATTGGAATGCCAATTTTGGAAGTCTATTTCTTGCCATTCTTCTCAGATGATTTTTCCATTCTTGTTGGTATTTTTGGATATCTTCATTTAAACTTGCTACTCCAAGTTTTCCTCTGATAGTAGTGTTTCCTTTGGTGATCCAGTCTATTAACTCCTAACAATGATCGTAAGAAGCGCATTTGGCTTACTTGAAGTTTATGAGAGTTTCTTTTATTTAAAATCCAAATTTCACTTCCGTATTTTAGAGCAGCTTTTGATGTGACGTTATGTAATCTTAGTTTTGTCTCTGTCCTCATCTGTTTACCAAAATGTCTTCGTATTACCCCATTCATTTTATTATATTTTTGTAATTTTGAATCAATGTCACTCTTATACTCTGCAAATACACTTCCTAAGTAAGAGAAATCTGACACTTGTTCTATAATTTTTCCATCAATCTCAATTTTTCACCCGTTGTATGTTTTTTCCACACATTGCCATTGTTTTGGATTTTGATGTGGAAATTTTCATATTATATTTGCTGGCAATTTTGAATAATTGATATGCTGCTATTTGTAAGCTATCTTCGGAATCTGATAATATTATTTGATCATCAGCATATAATATTGTTTGAATTATTTTATTCCTAGTTATTGAAATTCCACTTATTAGACAATTTTGAAGTATTTATTTAAATATGCAAATCACAATATTATGAGTTATGACACTGTTAGACAATATTGTGATGCTAACTGCCATTTTATCCACAGAGTATATTACTTAGTCTATGATTTTTCTATCGCTGTTTTGGGTTATCACTGGTTGGATCAGTGTTATGTAGTTATAAATAAGTGTACACCCATTTTTAATAAATGTTTCGTAATTTTAATATTATTAATATATTTTTTAACATAGATTTGGGGATTTATTGCAAATATTGGTCATTTAAATTTCATAGTGACAGACAGTAGTCGAGGATGATAATCGATGTGGTTCGATTATGTGTTATCGCTGACTCTATAAACTCTGGCGCATGCACACTGTTGTTCTATAGTACTTTGAAAATATTTCATGCTAGTTTAAGTGCAGTTTTTCCAGGTAAAGTTTAGGTTAAGGACTCTTCTGTTGCTTATCATTTATCATCCATCAATATCATCGGGGTAAAGTAACTCTGCCCTACAGATGCCTCAACCTAAGAAATGGATTACATTGGCAGAAGCCAATGCCAGGAGAGAAAGCCAAATATGTCATAAAAGAACAACTTAGTGGGGGGGGGGAAACTACAAACCAAAAGGGAAGATAATCAGAAGACCTAAGAAACAGTGGCAAGAGGAACTATACATCTTGAGGACAGAATTGATCAAGAGGTCTGATCTATGAAGCTTATGATGATGAAGAAAAACCTTTTGAGGGATTTAAATAAGTTAGGTAACTTTAATAATTTATTAGGGAGAGAGATGTCTTTACATTGTAATATTGAAAAGACAGAAAGTGTTTTGTCGCCATTCCCTCTTGGCCCTCTCCAAAACTACAGGGACACTTGAAAACTTAATTATAGTGTTCTTTTGATTTCGAAAAATAAAATTTACGAGAAGAGATAAATATACCATTGTAAAAATCATAAATTCAAACCTCTTAATGTTTTTCTTGGTAGTTTTCCTATTTAAAAAGTCTTCTTTCTGCTACTGCCATCTGGAAGAACAATTGAAACTATTAAGAACAATATCGATATTTGTATATCGAATTTTCGATTGTTTCATATCGATTTGTACAGACGATGCATGGAAGTGCGTGCGCACACTCATGTTTTTTGTTTTATTACCTAGGAGGAAGGCTATTGAGAGATATCGGTTGTAGAGGGAGTAAATTGGTGTGGTCCTTGGTTCTACTGGACCGTTGGGCGTGTGCCTTTCCTAGCATGCCCAATCAGTAGTGGGTTGCCTTCCTCTGTTATCGCGTGCATTTCCCCTACTTTTTTCCTTCAGACACTCGAACATTATCGACAAATGTGCAGTGTTCTCGCGGTTGTAGAGAAATAAAATGATATGTAGTTAATGTGGTAATGAACGTTATTTGGTGTGAACATTAAGTTTCTTATAAAAATATATTATGGTATCGGAAAAAAGAATATCTAACTAAGATCAAAATTATATCCATTCAGGAGTGAACTATCGTAAGTGACTTGTGGTTAATATCTAATAATATAAACACTGATAATTCTTTAGTCAGTGAAGGTGTGTTCATTAGTTTAGGACTATTATTACAGTAATAACAGAATACTTTCTCATAACGGTATTATGAAATATTATTTGGAAATAGAATGGACTATCAGTACTCAAGTTCATATAAAAATATATCTACAATTAAACACATAGAATCTAATTTTTAACCCTTTTGAATGTCGACAAAATCAAACTAATTTCCCTCCCGCCAAAAAAAAAGTTTTGACATAAACAATATATTTTTATTATTTGCGTACTACAGGGCCTATGAATAGTGTCTTAAAATTTGTTGTATGATTATTTGGCCTATTAAACAGAATATGGAATTTAGAACCACGTTGAAGAGAGAATAATTTTTGACAAAAAATGCCTTACTGCGTGAGTTCACCTGTCTTGTTGCCTCCCTCTTTACTCTCTTACTACGCTATGATGTAGAGTGGAGTCTGTGATAAGCACGTCAACTACCTTCCGGTACAATTGTACTTAACATGCGTGCATGAATGTCGTGCACAGAGGCACGTAATTTGTAAAAAATAAACAAGCATAAAGTTGTCAATTTGTTTGATAGAAGATAGTGGTGATATAACACGTGTTAAAAAAGTAACAGACAAGTTTGTGCAGTTTATTTATTTTTGTTCTGTTTTGCAATACAACTCGTTAATTACGGTAATTCTGTGTTATAAAAGTGGATACACAAGCAGCCAAAGTGTCGTCGTGTACGGCATTGATGTTTTGTTTCTCAAGCCCATTCGGTCGCCGGGACCGGGGCCAATTTGAGGCACCGGGATCGGCGACTGATTCCACGGGTACGGGAGATCCTTCCACGACGGTAGTAGTTGTAGATAACTCTACCGCCAACAACAACGATAGCACCAGTGGCGAAGATTCACCATTGCAAGGAAAAACAGAAGAACGCAAGGAAAATGCGCGTTCAAATCGATGGATAAAAGTGCCAACGTTAAGAAACTCCAAAGGTGTTTCGAGTATGTCAGACACTAGGAATTTTGACGACGTTAGTACCAGTAGTTCGAGTAGTTCCAATAATTCCAGGAGCAATAGTTGTAATAGAGACGTCAATAGCGTAATGGCGCCTCCAACAATGACATTGCTCGTTAACAATACGGAACCAGAAATTGGAAATCATCGCCATTTTCAAAACAACAATAGCAAGAACAGAAATCACCATAATAGTCAATTATCAATTAGTGCTTCTTCATCTAGTTCTTCGGATAATTCTTCGTCGCCAATGGCACCCCCTTCGTCGTCTTCATCTTCTACTTCTTCAGGTTCGATACGACAAAATTCGGTTGAATCCTCGTCTAGTAGCGGTAGTAGTTCGGGGTTATCGGACGGTATAATACCCTCGCCAGTATCACCTACTGTAGTAACAGCTATTGCACCAGTGCAGCAAACTACTTTACCGACTTCTCTTCTACAGACCACTTCTTTACCGATTTACCTCGGCAGTGGAGGAACATTGTCGTCTTTAGGACCGGGACCCAGGTTCAAAACCCTGCTTGAAGGAGATATACAAGTGTGTTACCTCAATCACACTCGTACTGTAGTCAGCAAAATCCTCAGTTCCAAGTTCCTGAGGCGATGGGAAACTCATCATCTCTACCTGAACGACTCTTGCATCTCCTCCAAAACGGTAAGTAACTTGAATGTTAATTATGGAATTGCATGTAGATTCATGGTATCGCGAGCCGTTCCTATATTATATTTTGTACGTGGGAATTTCCAATGAGGCAATTGACTTAACTCACAGTTTTATTTATTTTTTCTGTGCATGTAACTTATTTATGATAGTAGGCCTACTCCGTATATTTTTTTCAATTACGAAGAAAATTAAATTATTTATTGACATTTGATCTTCTGAATGTAAGATATAAGCCTACTGTAGGCTAACTCTCTGAGAACTGTCATACACAAAGTCACAGGAGAAATTAAAATTCGATCTTAAAACATTTTGGTATCGCCATATCCACAGACTCCCAGGATATTTATATTATTTCCCGCTTAATTCATTATGTATCTGAATTTAAAAAGGAAAGTGCGATAGTAAAATGATATAAAATATATATTTGTCTGGAAATGACCATTCATTTCTGTGCATATGTAATGTCTTCTGAATATTTCTGGAATACTCTAATCAGCTCCAAAAGTGGATAATATGTATTTATAGGAATATTGTATAATACGATTTATTTCGGTTTTATCTTATAGGTCTTTAACATTCACATGCATTCAAATCTGAAGATGGGGCCTATTGGTCATAAATTCTTTTAACTCGATTTGATCGTAAAACTCTATGGAGCTCATCGAATTGTAGGCCTAACTTTTCTACAAACACAAATAATATTAAATTTTACTTACACCAAAACAGTTTCTTGTGTAGTATCACGCAGCACTAAACAAACAAACAAAAAATATTAGAATACGCAAAATACGTTATTTTATAATCCATACGGATAAAATATTATATGCATGTGATGTGAGACTGATTTTGAACCGAGACAGGATTAATCAGGTAGAGTAAAGCGAATATGGCTGTGTCATAAAAATGTGAATAAGCATTATTAGCGCAGTTGGAACTATAGCAAATACAATTAACCTAGTAATTGAACGATTACAGTACATATTATTATTATTATTATCCGAAATTTATAAATCCTATTTCACGAAAGGTAGGCTATATAAGGGTTATAGTTTGTGTCAAAGTTGTGATGCATCATACAATTTTATCTAAACCAAATTTTTTTATAAATCTTACTTATAAAGACACTAAAAAGTTTGTAGTTATTTTCTGTCAAAAGCAGTTCCGTAATGGTTAGTTCACTTAAACAGGTGGTGTTGTTTACAAGACAGGTGGTTTCGAACCTTTCATTCCAGAACAAAGGACAATCAAAAATAATATGTCCCAACACTTTGGCAGCTAATACCACAATTACAACTTGCATTCTCTCTGTTATTGAATCTTGAAGGTATTGACCAAATTTTCAGTGACCAGCGAGGAATTGTGTTAGTATGAAATTTGGAACAATGTGTTGAATTTTATTCTGTCATAAATACTCAGAAAGACCAACTGTCGTATTAATGTACAGTATATGTATATATAGGCTTATATATTTGGTAAATATATTTACTTTAAAATTAAATAAATACTTAATCTTATTTGTCTCAGTCTTGTTGCCTTATAATCAACTAAAGTATTTAGATGATAGGTTTCAGCTTTTTAAGATTGATTTTATATTTATGAAGGGCATTTATTGTGAAACGTAGCTAAAGCTGATGCTTATGAAGTAAAATATACTAATAGGCCAATTTTGTAAACCATTCGTCCTATGAAATTACCGGATTACGTTTTAGCGGCACCAAAAAATGACCATGATATACTTGGCGAACGGCCACTCCCTGCCGGGTGACGGTCGAATGCCGAGCACGCTGAATGTTTGATAATGTCTTCTTTGCAGTTCTCTGTATATACAAACTGCATACGTATTCGTACGATTTAATTAACAAAAAACATATTTTTTCCATTCTATTAACTTCGTTTAACCTCTCATCTTGTAGGTAAATTAGGTCTACTTTTTACATGCCTTACATTGGCAAGACTTGTGGGAAGATGGATTTTAAACTATGGATCTCATATACACACTTTTTTTTACACAAAAGGAAATGGAAAGGTTCCCCGAATGAGTTATTAGCTCGACGTAAGGCCTCCTCCGAGACAACACATCATGAACACGAAACACACCGTTCACACACAATCATACTAAACTTGACGAATATGATATAACGATGTTTATGATGGCTAGATAATATTCACGGACCGTTTTGGCCTTAAAGGCTTCCTGACACGTTTTTACAAGTGAGGAAAAACCCCGAAAAATCTATTACCAGGAAACTTGTCTCCACCGGAAATACCGCTGCGTACGAGGTCACGCCAAGACAACAGCGATGGATAAACAAAAATATAATAATAATAATAATAATAATAATAATAATAATAATAATAATAATAATAAGGTAAAGGCAGGTAAGATTGCGCATCCTTTAAGATTGCGCAGTTGCTTTTTGTACTATTGGCAACACTGCTGGCTGCCATTATTATATCGAGGGAAGACGTCTTGTAAGACTGCATTCGTTTGTGTGAGAAATTTTGCTGGAAGTGTTTTGATATAGATTTGCTAGGTAAGAACATACTTTCGTTAATCGTACTATAACTTTAACAATAATTGTGATAAGCATTGTTACAATTTAGGCCTATATATTTGGATAAAAACCATTCTTACTGAAAATTGAGTTTCTTAACTACGTGTGCATTGCTCGTTTGTGTTTGTAACTGAAGACTACTGCTATCTGTTGCCTAAACTTTGGATCAACGTAGAAACCTGTAAGATCGCGCATTGGTGCGCAATCTTAGAGGCACATTTTGTTTTGTAAAATTAATTCCAAAATGCGATATTTTTTCTTCTAGATTTTTAATCAAGTGCATCATGGCGGCAACATATAAGACCTACTAGAACACCTGAGAGAAAGTTGATATTTACGCAGGAAATTCTTGATGAAGCTAGGAGGAGAATTCAAAATGGCGAAAGGCAAAGTTTCATCAACACAGAGCTGTTTACCGATTGACTGAAACATTTCTGCAACTTTGCAAAGCCAACAAAAGAGGATCCAGTTCTTCTCATACTGGACAATCATGTTTCCCACTGCAGTATTGAAGCAGTTCTCTATTGCAGGGAACATTTTATAACTCTTCTGTCATTGCCGCCGCATGCAAGCCACAGGATTCAGCATTTGGATGTTGGCTTCTTCGCTCCGCTGAAAAAAGCCTTTGCCAAGAGGCTGACAGATGGTTGGTGAACCATCCTGGAATTGGTATTGCGCAGAGCAACATTGCTAATATATTCAGTTCCGCTTATGAAAGGGTGGCAAACATGGAGAAGGCAGTATGTGCGTTCGAGAAAACTGAAATTCACCCTTTCAACAAGAACATCTTCTCAGAGAACGACTTTGCTCCTTCAGAAGTGACATTCCGTCCTAACGGACATTAGGATGAAACACCTGTAGAAGTCTCGCAATATAACGAGACATCAAGAATATCACCTGCTGAGTTATCTCCATTACCAAAAGCTGTGGAATCAAAGAAGCGAAGAACTTCAAATAATCCGAGATTTTACCCACCTCTCTCTACAAGAATACTCTCATAGAAGGAAAAAAAAAAAAAAAAAAGTTCACTACTAAACGAACAAAGAAAAATATTCGTTTCGACGATCCTGCGATACCCTCAACATCATCAGAGCGGACCTTAGAAGAAGAAAATATTTCCTGTCCTGGATGTGATGAGGCATATGAAGAACCTATCACTGAAGACTGGAGCAATGCAGTGGTTGTACACAATGGTGGCACGAAGATTGTTCAGGCTATGAAGGGTCTGGACTTTTTAAATGTGATTCTTGCTAGATGCGCCATCTTGGAGGACATGTTGCGCATTCTTGAAGGACAGTACCTATAAGATTGCGCATTTTCAATATATTACAAATAAAAAGTTTTTAAGGGTTCAATTTTCATGTTCTCAATTTATTTTGTTTTTTATATTGTTGAATATCAAGGGATTCATTTAATAAAAAGTGTTTTGTCAGTAATCCTAAGAATTTGTTACAATGGTCATAAATACACTAGATGCGCAATCTTAAGTGCCTTTACCTTAATTAAATAATAATACTTTATTTAAGCTGGCAGAGATAATGTAATTTAAAACATTATTAAAGTGCACAATGTTAATCAAATAGAATGCTAATACTGGAAAAGAAAAAAAGAATAAAATAAAAAGATAAAAACTGTCTAAAAAATATGATATGCCAATTGTAATTTCGCGCTAGATTAATTTTTACATGTACATGCAATGCTGAATATAGATGGTACCCAGGTAGCGTGTTCATTATTTAGGCCTTAAAATATCAATCAGTTTAGATTTGAATAACGATAGTGACCGGACTCCAAATCAACTAAAAACCCTAAGGTAGACGTAATGTGGGATAGTAAAAGTTAAGATGGTTAGCCAATATGGAGGCGAATATGTGAACTCTGGATGTCAGGAGATTTAGAGCCAAGGCTCAGGATAGAAAAACAAATTCCTGTTGCACGGCTAAGGCTAGATTGAAAGAACCGCAAAGACAAAAAAAAAAAAGAAGACGTGACTAACAGTCCCTGACATGACTGGGAAGTAAGTTTCATGCTATAGCCATGGAAATCGTGAAAAATTAGAGTATAGATATGTTTTGTGCTGTGGTATCGAAAGTAAAGAAGTATTTTGCGAACTCGTGCCTAAATTGTGAGAGCCGATAACTTTTGAAAACGCGTTCACAAATAATTTGGCAAATGTGTATTCAGAAATTGGAATATCAATACATATGAATTTGGATTTTTTCGGTCATTTAGATTAAAAAAAAAACTTTCGTTGGGCTACACCAGGAAAATTGGCTTGGCTTAATTTACGCTGTTTCTGCGTTATAAAGAGGACTCTGTAGCGTAGTTAGTTAAGGCAATACGCTACAAGCCTTAAGGACGCGGCCTCAAATCCCGATGGGGTCAGGATTTTTAAAATTACTTAACCCTCCATAGCACCATGGTTCTGATGACGACTTAACATTTAACTGAAATGAGTATCACACGTATGCTTTGGGGGTAAAGGCGGTCGCCACAAAGGGCTGAAATCTCGTGCTAATTGTCTAAACCGTGATAGCTTTAACTCTAGAGCCTCTAAGGACTGTAGTAGGATTACTTTACCTCTAGTTTACCTGCGTAACGGACTTTTTTTAGTGCAGGCCTATAATAAGGCCATTAATGTTGGCACTATTTTATTTATGTGGGTTACACATTTTTTTTGCGCGATAGTACATTTTGTCGTACTTACAGCAATGGCGACCATGATCGAAAGTTCAACTTCCTACATTTCGGGGTTCCAGCCTAAATAACTATGCTGTAATATTACATATTACAAATCTCGTGCGGGAAGTAAAACCACTGCCCTTTTTGTATACTACGTCGAATGTATATGCAAAAATATATCCAAAAGGTAGTGTTCATATATACTGTATTATATGAAACAAATCGCTGCATTTTAAATGAACTGAACTTTATTTGAAACGATATAAAACAATAAATACGTACTTGCCGTCATTTTATGACTGATTGGTGTCACGGCCTCCTGTAGTTTCAATTAATAAGCATTGCCCACACTGTTAACGTTAGTCAATTGTTTATAATGAACGCAAATATTTCCAACAAAAATGTTATTATTTTACTATTATTTATTCTTTTGAAAACAAATTCCTCTTTAACTTTGTGACTACTTAAATATATTCACTAAATAATAAGGGAAAATAAAAAAAAGCTTAAAACCCATAAAAATAATAAATAATTTAAAGACAAAGGCAAGAACCATCGCGCAAAAAAATAATGATGTACAACGCACGTTTGTGAAGTGTTCTTACAGAGTCACTGAAATTAAAAACCTCGCTATCGCCCGGTTTTTAAACATTTCGTCGCTTCTGTAAAAACCGCTTCCCAAGCTCGCATCGTAATATGCTATTGTGTTGATTATTAATTTACTTTTGCTAATAAGTATCTTATTTATGTATAGGACCTATGTCTAATGATCGTCCATGTCTGTAAGTCTTTAATATAATATTAAATCTACTCGACTGAGAAATCTCTTTCATTTTTCATACAGCTGCTCACCCTAATATTCAGTAAAGAAAAATACTTCTGAGATAACATCACTGGGGTCCCAAGTTTGAGTCTCAATCACTCCATGTGGGTTTCATGGTGGACGAAACGGAGCTTGGGCTGGTTTTTCTCGGGATTTCTCCCGTTTTTCCCTGCCACAAATTTCATTCCACCATTTCTCCATACTCATCCATTTCGTTTCATTTCATTCATCCGCCCCTGTGACTGTGCATCAGGAGTGGTCGGCCGGCACCTTTGTAGTTCACAGACCTCTATAAACAGACGGAGGGTTGTTTCTGATCTCTGATAACAAATGATTTTTAAGTTTTACCTTAACAAAAGCCGTGTCTCCACCATCGAGCATGCTCTATTTGATGACTCTTCACCCGAGCTATGGCTCGGCATCGGAGTTTCCACTGCAGAAGACTCTTACGCAGCACAGCCATGTATAGAAGTTCCCACTCCTCTTTACATGCTTTCCAGAGACCGTCTATTGTTCGAGGACGCCTTTTCCAGTGCCCTTTTGAAGAGTCCAAAGACACAAAGTCCATCGGTGATGCATCAGGAGACTTCACTGGGATGTTGCTGAATGGAATAGCATGTATTCCATTTTCCTGCTCCATTTCTCCAGGAAGGTCAGGGTTGAACCCGAAGTGTGACTGGAGGCCTTGTCTTGGTGCACCCAGACTTGGATTTTGTCTGTACCATAGAGAACTGGGATTTCAGTTGGGTAAATTGGGGTGAGAACTTCTTCCTGGTAGTACTGGGAGTTGATTTTGGCCATTTTTAGCTACTCTAAGAATGGTCAGTTTTTCATTGTAGCAATATTCCGCGATGACCATAAATCCCTTGGAGAAACTTTCTCTGCATTCGGCATACCACTTTTGATTTTTTTTTCACCCCTTTCTCTATAGTAAATTGCCCAGGGTTTGTTGCAGTCTCCTAGATAAATATATACTTCATCAAGTGTGACCAAAAATTTCCATTTTTCTCCTGCCAGGTGCTTTTCATAGTTTCCTGCTGTTGGCGCGGCATTCGGCAATGTGACGTGGCAACAATTTATGAACCCTGCTTTTGTGGCGCTTCTCCATGTTTAAATCTTTGTTTATTATGGTGTTTACACCGTTTTAAGGGCTATTCCCAATCTGTTCGCAATCACCCTTTGTGTGGCAGGGTTACCACCAGAGAAAAGGACCTTGACCTTTCTGATTACATCTGGGGTGCGGGTAGTAGCAGGTCGTGGATTTGCCCGTTTTTTCCTTTTGGAATTAATTCCAAGCGACCATTCCCCTTTTTATTAAGCACTGAGCTAATTCCACACTTTGGTACCACAAAATTCGTTTTTGCAAGCCTCAGTAATCGCGGAATAACTATAATTAGCGTCGGAAAGGTCAGTAATATACCCCTCCCAAAACGGGTCTATCTGCTTAGGCATTATGAGAGCAACACATGTGCGAGTGTAACAGAAGCAGCACACTGAATAGTTTGATCACCTCCCACGCTCCTGTCCTGATGACACACTCCAACATCACAATCTACTTGGCAAATCGTTCTCAGAGATCGGAAACAACCCTCCGTATGACTCGTCTCATCCTTCGACCCGACCCTGAGTTGGACACAAGTTGAAGATATTTTTACATTCCTCAACTAGTCCTTTTGTTATTTTATTACTATTATTAGTTTGCACTTTTAGAAGTTAAGTTTTTCTTTTTACCCTTTAATTCGCAACACTTTTAATTTTTGTAATGTGAGATTTGAATAAAAATACAAATTAATTTCAAAATAATTAGAAATTACGTGAACATTCCTGTGTTACATAAATAAAAATAAAGTTCTAAGTAATCTGTCTTTACTATACGAGTATTAATGTGTTGTAAGTAAGTAAATAGGTATCTTAGATTCTTATTATTATTTTTTTCCAAATGCCCCAGGTTTGTTTTTCGACATTCCTGATTTGTCTCTTGGCATGTAACCCACTTCTGAGGTTGGGGCGCCTGGAAGGCGGGGTTACATTGCCCCGATGATATGATGGGTGATGATGATAATGGTGCGCCAGGAGAGTCCCTAATCCTAAGCTTAACCTAAGATGAATATGAATGATGATGATTGCGATGGCCATATGATTTCGGGGACCGTTTGGGTCTTAAAGTTTTCCTGACATTTGTCTTACAGGTGAGGAAAAACCCCGATAAAAACCTCACCCAGAAAAACTGTCCCGACCGGGGATCGAACCCGGGCCCGCTACCCCGAGACCACAGCGGTGGACTAATTTAAAATTGTTGTTATTAATTATATGTGAGGCACCATAAAACGATGTCTCAAAGAAACTAGAAAGGAGACACTTTTCAAATCTTATAAAACAATGGCGGTTCCAACACTACTATATGGATCGGAACACTAGGTCTTTACCAAAAAACCAGGAACGAAGAATAGAAACGTCAGAAATGAGGTTTCTGAGGAGTGTGGCTGGCTATACAATAAACTAAATGAACATATACGAAAATAACTAAATATATTCAAACTGTTACATAGAATTACACAATAGATGAATGGATAGACGACATCAATAGAATGGATAACAATAGAATTCCGAAACAGATTCTTCATTACAAACCACTAGGACGGAGAAATGTTGGAAGACCCAGTAAAAGATGGACAGACCAATTCTAATATGATAGGCCTATCGGAACAGACCTTAACGTCTAATCCTTGATGCTGATTATTATTATTATTGTTATTATTGTTATTACTATATTATAACTATTACTAGTATTATTTACTACGTCGAAAAAACAATTTCACATGATTAAAGGTCGATATAAGAAAGAACAAGAAAAGTTTTATTTTTACTTCTTCATGGAATTCGGCATGTATACCTAACAGTGTTAAACCGAGTAGGGATTAATAAGAGCAACTGTAACTCTATCCTTTCATCGTTATACCACGACTTAACGCCCCTACGTCTAAAAGAACGCTTTGACCGTAAACTTACGGAGTTTGAAACTCTTATAATATACTTGCCTAAAAGAATGTGTAGGCCTGTACTTTAAAATATTTATTAACGTAATGACAATCGACATAATAGCCTATTATGAAATCAATGTTTTGTGTTTGC
Source organism: Diploptera punctata (assembly GCA_030220185.1). Lineage (NCBI taxonomy): Eukaryota > Metazoa > Arthropoda > Insecta > Blattodea > Blaberidae > Diploptera > Diploptera punctata. Next base: position 25,056 of record JASPKZ010000533.1, read on the forward strand.
AAGAATTGAAAATGTTTATGAATTTGTTTCCAAATTCCAATCTCATCTACGCTTCGGACATAACATCTCAAGTCGTCCATATAAGGACACTTTGTGACGTAAATAGACCTAAATATTTTACTTTAGATTCATGTGGAATAATCATAGAAAACTATTAGAATTTAATAACTCATTAGGACTATCAAACTCGTAGGTTCATGACCGGGCGGACGTAAGCTATTCATCTTAATCTGAGCTAGTGTTTTCCAATAATTCCCTGTATAATCTACTTCCCTCAAATCATGGTTAATGCTATTTTTCCACCTCATTCTAGGCCTACTTACTGAGCACTTCCGTGTCCGCGTTTCTTGACGTTTGTATTTTTTATGGCGAAAGATAGTCATTCTTTAGACCAAAGTACTTTTTTTTGTCTGGCTTATTGCCTTCGATCTGTCCGGCATGAGTATCACTTTCGGGAGCAATGCTACCGCTCTCGCGGTTATTTAAGCACACAAACCACTTCAACACAACAAGATAAATACACCATGGAGGAATCTTAATATAGACTAAATTACGTTTTTGGGACACGCCATAGCGTAGTTAGTTAATGCAATACGCTACAAACAGGAAGATCGAGGGTTCGAGTACCGGTGGGTTCAGGGTTTTTAAACTCACCCAACCTTTTGGTGGCACCATGACCCTGGGGTCGACTCAGCCTCTAACGGAATTGGGTATCAGACGCCTGTTCTGGAGGTAAGGGGATCATCATCATGCAGGGCTGACAACCTGGCTGACATAAAGTGCTGATTGTCTTATAAAAGTGGGAGCCTTCAACTCCTACTATCCCAAGCGTCCCTAAGGCCTGTAGTGGGGTCACTTTAACTTTTTAAATTACATTTTAGGCACTTGTAGATTTGGGCGTATCACATGCAGTGAAAATTAGTTTCTTTTTGTCAAAAAATAAAATAATGACACGTTCGAAGTTGAGAAGAATTTTTTTTTACAGTGGAAAGGTTGACACTATCTTAAGTAACTACACTTTCTACGTCATACTGTTATATCTTAACTGATAAGTGGTAACTTATCTGTTTAAAATATTACAAGCACGATCCTTGGTATCACATGATTCATTACAATAAAGCTTACTAAATATTTTAAAGTCGGCCTGAAATGCCAAGCTGAGTTGATGGCCAAAACAAATAAACCCAATATTAAAAACCAATTAAACACAAATTCCAAACATAGTCCTATTAAAGGTAAAAGGTAAAGTGATCCCACAACAGGCCTCATGAGGCCCTTGGGGTAGTAGGAGGTAAGGCTCCCACTTTTTCTAGACAATCGGCACTTTATGTCAGCCGAGTTGTCAGCCCTGCGTGACGGCCGCCTTTACCCCAGAACAAGCGTCTGGTACTCATTTCAGTTAGAGGCTGAGTCGACCCCAGGGCCATGGTGCCGCCAGAAGGTTTGGGTCAGTTTAAAAATCCTGACCCCAACGGGACTTGAACCCTCGACCCTCCAGCTTGTAGCTCAGTGCCTTAACCACTACGCTAGCGTGCCCCCCTATTAAAGGTACCATGGAAAAATTATAAATATTACAGACGCCTCCGTAGCGCAAGCGGTTAGACGCTCACCTCTCACCGCTGGGGTCTCGAGATCGTGTCTCGGTCACTCCATGTGGGTTTCGTGGTGGACGAAATGGAGCTTGGTAGATTTTGTCGGGGTTTCTCCCTGCCACAATTTCATTCCTTCATTTCTCCATACTCAACTCCTCCATTTCGTTTCATTTGGTTCATCTGCCCCTGTGGTGGTGCATCAGGCGTGGTCGGTCGGCACCTTTGTCATTCACAGACCTCAATATGGGGGCTCCATCTCTCGACCGACCCTGACGTGAGTTGGACATGAGTTGAGAATATTTATATTCAGTACCTGGCGTGCGCTGTTACGGCTAAATAAATTAAAATTAATGTTTTTATGTTTAGTTGAATAAGAGAAAAAATAATTATAAATTTATATGTTTTACATACCCCGTTCTGATTATCCGGCGTTGCCCGGGAATCTACTTATCCCTATCTACTTGATATGAGCTGAAATACGAAAATTAATGTGTTTTATGTTTAGTTAAATAAGTGCCTTATAAAGAAAAGTTTATATCATAATTATTTTTAGATACCCCGTGCTGTTTACCGGGCGTTGTCCGGGAATCTACTCACCCCGATCTTCTTGGCATAAATGAGCTGAAAGACTAAAATTAATGTATTTCTTATGATTAGTTGAATAAGTAGAATGAAAAATAATTATAAATGTTTATCGTAATTATTTTAAGATTCGGTGTTGCCCAGGAATTTACTTATCTCGATCTTCTTGGCATAAATGAGCTAAAAGACAAAATTCGTTATTGTGAGTTATCCGTAAAAGAATACCCGCCATGTGTTGCTGTGCTTTCACTTGAATCTACGTACTTGTCTCAATCTTCTTGGCATCAATGAAAGACAAAAGTGGTTATTGTGAGTTATCCGTAAGAAATAAACGTATGCTGTCGCGGACTTTTTTGTAGAGCTTTTTGAGATATTCAATTCTGTGTACATTAATTTTGTGTATTTTTTATGGTTTAGGCAGCGTAAGCCATTTAAGCGTCAAAAGAGCTACTTTTTTTTCACGTTTTCCACTACAAAGAACTATTTTTAAGGGTGTAGGGGTTGAGTATCACAACTCTTTTATAGCCTGTGTTCATCCCGAGACGGGAATCTCCTGAACATTTTGCAAAAGCCCCATCGCAATCGGATCAACGGTATGGCCGCGCATAATGTACGAACAAACAAACATTCATTTTTATATATTAGAAGATATAATAAATAATGATTAGTCACCCTAATGCTATTGAATAGAAGTATGTAACAGAATTTAAAATATTACTTTGGAATGAAATTCAAAATAAGTTATTGCATTTACCAGATTGAAGTTATTTTATTATTTATTTAGTAGATTACAAAATGTTTCACAACATCTTCCTGCGTCCAATTGATCTACTGTCATACTCCTCCACATCTTTATGCCATTCCAGTCTCCATCGCCCAATCCTTTTTCCCTCATGCTACTCAAAACACCATCAATCCACGTTATTTTTGGCCGTTCTCTTCTTCTTTTACCAAGAGGCACCCATTCAAGTATTCTTCTTGGGAATCTGTCTTCTGTCATTCTTTTTACATGACCATACCATTTTGTTTTTTATGAAATCCACAAATTGAAGTTTGAACATTCATTTTTTTAATTACGTTGTTTCTTATTTTATGTCTTCTAGAAATTCCAACAGAACAACTAAAAAATCCATTTAGCAGAAGAAGATATACGTTGATAAAAATAACAGATTGCTACAGAATTAGCAAAACTTGTATTGGCAACAGTTTCAGCTGTAATTAGTAGTATGTATACTTACATTAGTTATAATAAGAACAAAGATAACATAAAAATATATAATATAATAATAAAAATTACAACACAAGTATAGGGCCAGTATGAATAATGATATTAATTTAGAAGAATAATATTTTAATTTTGGTGGGTCCGTGTCGCAAGCAGTTAGATGCTCGACTGTCACCGCTGGGATCCCGATATCGAGTCTCGGTCACTGCATGTGGGTTTCGTGCTGGACGAAGCGGAGCTTGGGCAGCTTTTTCTCGGGATTTTCTCCCGTTTTCCCCTGCCACAATTTCATTCCGCAATTTCTCCATACTCATCCCTTTGGTTTCATTTCATTCATCTGTCCCCGTGATAGTGCGTCAGGTGTGGTCGGTCGACACCCTTGTCTTTCACAGATCTCTATATAGGGATTCCATCTCATCTCATCTCATCCCTCGACCCGACCTGAGTTGGACACGAGTTGAGGATACTTTACAATAAAAAATTAAAAGGCAAGTATATAAATAATGCTATTAATTTCCATCCATCCAATGGCTGATTGGCTCAAATTCGAGCTTTGGCCTCCCTCAACTTCTGCCTCCAATCATTTCTATTTTGCACAGCAAGCCTCCAGTTGCGACACTTAAGTAGGTTTGCAGCATCTTCCTTAATACCATCCTCCCATCGTTTTTTCGGTCTTCCAACCCGTCTATTCCCCATAAAACTTGCTTTTTTGGTGCTCGGTCTGTTGAGAGCCTTTGTACGTGGCCAGCCCATTCCAATTTCTTTAACTTAAAAAAATTGACAAGGTCAGGTTCATTGTATTTATCATACAGTTGTTTGTTGTATCGTATTCTCCACTGACCATTAATATTTATCGGTCCAAATATTTTCCTGAGTACTTTTTTCTCAAAACTATTTAGGGCTACCTCTGATATTTTAGTGAGGCTTCATGTCTCACTACCATAGGTCAAAACTGTTCTTATTAGAACTTTATATAGCCTTATTTTTATAGCTGAGTGCATGTTTTTACTCTTCATTATTTTATGAAGTGAGTGCTATAGCCTAAAAATTTCAATTATTGATAATTGCAAGTTAGATACATTCCAACTTAAATTCTACCCCCCTTAAAGATAAAACTTTTCAAGAAATTTGAGGCCAACCGGAACCTTTATGGATATTATAATAATTACACATATATAATCTTTGTTGGCCAGTTTCAGTTTTCTTTGTACTTCAATGTGTTGGACGTTATTATCTGTAATACATGAGCCAGATAGTTAACATTTTTCACAATGTTAAAACCTAATGCTATTCATTTAGAAGAATAATACTCAACTTTTATAAGATTCATGATGTGTTCCGTTGAGGTTTATTCAAAATTAATATAAAATTATAGAATATTCACCTGAAAGGTCCGTCTCCTCAACTTAATTATCATTTAACTGTAGCGCTTTCGGGACTTGTCCCATCATCGGCAGGATTCAAAACTGGTGTTTCACTGAAGATCTGGTAGAGGGGGTTGAACGGAGTTTTAACATCAGATTCAAAGAACATTTTCGAGACTTCGTTCACGCAGAACGTTTATCTTCGCTGGATTATTTTTACTGTGGGCAACACTGTTAGGGTGTTTTCACATATGTAAAAATGCGATGTCCTTCATGGATAACGTGTTTTGCATAGCTTGATTTACCTTCTCGCGTGAACGAAGTCTCGAAAATGTTCTTTGAATCTGATGTTAAACCTCCTGTTGTCCTTCCTATATAAAATTTGTTGCAGTCCCTTACATGTCAGTTTATAAACTACCTTTGCTGTTGAAAAGTTCTTTTCTTCAATGTTATTGTTTATTATGTTGTTTAATTTGTTATTGGTTCTGTATGCTATTTTTTACGGTTTTTAACGGTATAATAGCATACAGAACCAATAACAAATTAACAACAAAAAACCAATGACATTGAGACAAATAACATTTTCAACACAAAGGAGTTTATAAACTGACATTAAGGACTGCAACAATTTTATATAGGAAGACAAACAGGATTTTTAACATCAGATTCAAAGAACATTTTCGAGACTTCGTTCACGCAGAAGGTAAATCAAGCTATGCAAAACACGTTATCCATGAAGGACATCGCATGTTAACAATTGAAACACCCTAACAGTGATGCACAAGAAAATAATCCAGCGAAGATAAACGTACTCGAAGAGATGGAAGTCATGAAGGGCACTCACACTACAGCCTGATAAACGAAAACGAACCCAATACAGGCAACCCCCTCTACCAGATCTTCAGTGAAACACCAGTTTTGAATCCTGCCGATAATGGGACAAGTCCCGAAAGCGATACAGTTAAATGATAATTAAGTTGAGGAACTGACCTTTCAGGTGAATATTCTATAATTTTATTTAATTAAGATAATACTGTTTGTTGGAATTAATATTATCATTCAACATTAGTCACAATTTCGATGTTTCACAACGAAACTCAGTATGATCCTATCAAAATAAACCGAGGTAGATATTATCTAAAGGCGAGTGAAATAAGACACTAGAAGTGGAAGTTTACTTGAAATCCGAAATTAAAACACTACCTAAACGACTTGAATGAGTTTGATGAATTGTGTGGGTGTGTGTGTGGTTTGAATGGGTCCTGGATGGTTTAGAATTCACAATTGAACCCGGTAGGAGGCGCTGCGAATCGGGTATAGAACTTTTTATGCCAATATGGGGTTATAGTCATCTACAAACACCGAAATATTCCGCGCGTCAACAATGTGACGTCATTATGCACACTTCTTGAACCACGACAGATTCCAGTGAGGATTTTTTTGTGCCAACTTATTAATTAGCGAATTTTATGGTATCAGGTCATGACACGAGAATTGAACATTCGGGCAAGAACGTCTGCCGGGTCAGCTAGTAATTTTAATTAAAACAGATGAAAACTAACGAGAAGAGATTACTTAATTTTCTTAGAATTTCACAATATACCTAATTATAATAGTTACAACACATAATTTCGTTTTCACTGTGGTCCCGCCACAATTTAAATAACCTTCACGAGAAATAAGTATTTTTGCTAATTTAAGAGTTAAACAAAATATTAACCATATTTTAAAATCATTAGGAAGTAACATTTACTTACTCTTACTCACTGGCACTATCGAACCCGTAGGTTTCATGGCCGCGGCGGACATAAGCTCTCCATACATCCCTATCCTGAGGCTAATGCTTTCCAATCATTCCCTGTATAATCTACTTTCCCTCAAATCATAGTTAATTGTGGTTTCTCCCACACCTCATTCTTGGCCTACCAAACTGGGGCGTTTTCCTTCTGGCTTTCCTACAAGAAGTTTCCATGCACGTCTTTCATTCCCCAAATACGCGCAACATTGCCTGCCCATCCGCAGTCTACGGGACTTAACTGTTCTTATTATATCTGGCTTCCTATAAAGACCATGTAGTTCATTGTTTATGTAGTCTTCTCCATTCACCTGTCTGTTCATCTCTCTTTGGTCCCAAAAATTTTCCTAAGAACTTTAATTCTCAAATACTCGTAATCTCCTTTCCTCCCTTAAAGTAAGAGTCCATTGTTTCGCATCCATATAATATACAACTGGTAGAATATAGTTTTATATTTTTAAGCTTAAACGTTTTTTGAAAGGAGTTGGGACATCAAAAGTCCTGCAAATGCGTAATAGCATGCATTTCCAGAATTGAGCCTATGTTTAATTTCTCTTTGTGCATCTCATCTCCTATTTGGTGATTATTGTTCCTAGGTATTTGAATTCAGGCCAAATTCCTCAAAATTTTCCCTCATTTGTCATTAGCTGTCCATTTCCATTATATAATGTATTTCTACGTGTGAACCATATATTTAGTTTTTACTGATATTTACTTCCAGTCCTATACTCCTTAGTGTTACTCAATAGTGGTGTGCGTGGTGGCCTTAGTACCCCTCCTCGCTATCGGCCAATAGTAACTATATCATCAGCATAAACTAACAGCTTATTAATACCATTCAGTTTGTGTAAAGCCTTCCTCATTCTCTAAAGATTTAATGGCATGCTCTAGTACAAAATTAAATAGTAGAGGAGATAGTGCATCTCCTTGTTTCAACCCATTCTGGATTTCAAAGTGTCTGAAAACTGTTTGCCTACACGCACCCTACTCGTTGAGCCATTTAGACACATTCGTATAAGTCTAACTAACCTTTTGGGAATTCCGAACTCCAGCAGGATACATATATAACTTCTCCCTCTTAATTGAATCATATGCTTTTTTTGAAGTCTACATATATTGATGTACGGTACCATTATATTTCCCATTTCTTTTCTAAAATCTGTCTTATACTAAAAATCTGATCTGTTGTTGACCTGTTTTCTTCAAAATGCCATTGATGATCTCCTAGAATGTCATCAATATAGGGAGCAAGTCTTCTTACTAGTATATTTGTTTAGAATTTTGTAACGAAGTTGAAAGTAATGAGATGCCCCTATAGTTGTTGCAAATCAGTTTTATATACTCCTTTCTTATAAATTGGTACGATATAGATGTTCCTTCCATTCATCTGGAAGAGCTTCTTTTTGCCCAAATCAACTATAGGCAAGCAGCGTATCTTGTCCATCAATTTTTTCTTCTCCCCCTGATTTTATCAGTTCTGCTGGGATCTCATCTGAACCTGATGCTTTATACATCTTCAATTTTTCAATTGCCATTTCAACCTCTAATGCACTTGGCTCTTCGATTTAGCATTTCTGCTGTCTGTAACTTATCCTCCTCACAGTGTCCTGTCTAGTATGTTACATTTATATAGCTGATTAAAATAACTTTTCCATCTTTTATATACTCTTGGAATCTGCAATCATATCCCCATTTTCATTCCGAATTATGTTTGTTCTAGCCTGAAACCCTTTCTTCTCTATACTAATTCCCATTATGAGGTTTAATTTAATAATTGAGTTTGTATTTTTTTTAACAGTCTTACCTCATAACTCGAATAAAAAAAATAAATAATAGTTTTAAAGACTAAACAACACGCTTTATTAGAGAGAACCGAACTAAAAAATGAAACATAATTTTAATTTCCAACACGCTGGGATAAAATTAAAGTGGTGAAACAAAAAAATCATCTCCAATACATATAGAATGAAACTAGAGTTATCAACAAAAAGAAAATAATTTTACCATCAAAAGCGTGGGTGGTTTTTATGATTTTTTTTACCATTTTCTTCTTAGAGACTTTACTTTACCAATATCTGTTTATTATCAAATATATTAATTGATATAGATTCACCCCACGCTTTTTGATGGTAAAATTATTTTCTTTTTGTTTGATAACTCTGGTTTTATTCTATATGTGGTTGGAGATGATTTTTTGTGTTGACACACTTTAATTTTTATCTCAGCGTGTTGGAAATTAAAATTTATTTTTCACTTTTTTAGTTCGGTTTTCTATAAAGCATGTTGTTTTAGTTTTTTAAACTATTAATTATTTTTTATTTTTAGTTTTAATATTTTTACAGAATAAGATAAAGGTGTAATATCTTTAAATTCGCATACTATTGTAGTATGAGCTAAAAGGTAATACTCTTCTAAAAAAATTCCTCCCAGCCGGATTTGAATCAGGCGACCTACGGATTACTGAAATTATATACAACTAACAGTCATCACTCACCGCTCTACCAACTGAGCTCTTACAAAACGACTTGACTTAAAATCGACAAGTCCGCAACATATTATACTTGTTTTTTCATTTGTTTGATTTTCTGATGATTCTGTCTGGCCAGGATTTTAGAAACAAATATAATGAAATTATTGTATTGTGAAGGGTCCTTTACAAGTTATACAAAGTTTCAAGTCGATCCAATGTTTTCTATGTGGGTGAAAAAATCGGTGTTTCAAAGATTCCGTTACATAGATACCAAGACACTTTTTTTTTGATTTTCTGATGATTTCTGGGCGGGATTTTAGAAAAAAATGGAATTTATTGTATTGGTCACGCGGTCCTTTACAGTTATACAAAGTTTTTCAAGTCGATCCAATGTTCTAAGTGGGTGGGTAATAATCGTGTTCAAAGATTCCTGTTACATATATACAAAGACACTTTTTTTTGATTTTCTGATTGTTCTGGCCAGGATTTTGAAAATAAATATGGAATTATTGTATTGTCACGGGTCCTTTACAAGTATATACAAAGTTTCAAGTCGATCCAATGATTTTTAAGTGGGTGAAAATCGCGTTGAAAGATTCCGTTACGATAATGATAGATAGATAGATAGATACAGGTCAAGCTATATATAAAAGCGTGTAAAAACCAGTTTGTTACAAGCTGAAGAATGGAGCAATAATCTTTGAAACGATCGTCCAAGAAAAGAAACATCCATCCATAGTAATTGCTGCCCGAAGGCAGGTCCTTCACTGCAATCATAGCATTTTTCACGCTATGCTTGCAGCTGTTACTAGGGATTTGTGTAGGTGTGGTATGCTTCCCATTGCTTTCCACACCGGTGAAGGATGATGATGATGGTAATGATAAAGCTGATCATGATGATGATGGCCATATGCTTTTTCCGGGACCGTTTTTGGGGCTTCAAGTTTTCCTGACCATTTGTCTTACAGGTGAGGAAAAACCCCGATAAAAACCTCAACCCAGAAAAAACTGCCCCGACCGGGGATCGAACCCGTGCCCGCTGCGTGACAAGGGCAGCAGCGCTACCTCGAGAACCACATCGGTGGACAAATAACCCACCTAATTATAAGGTAAGATGTTAAAAAAATACAAACTCATTATTAAATCATATGTTGAAAACTATTGCAACTAACTCTTTTGGCTATTATCGAACCCTTATGATTTCATGGCCGCGCGGACATGAGCTCTCCATATATCCCTATTTTAACTATCCCACTGACATTAATCAAGCCCATAGGTTCATTGCCGCGCGGGACATAATCCTCTCCATATATCCTTAATCCTGAGCTAATGTTTTCTGCACATCATACCCTATAATAATCTACTTCCAATCCAAATCATGCTTAATATTATTTTCCCATTCCCACCTCATTCTTGGTCTACCAACTGGGCGCTTTCCCTCTGGTGTTCCTACAAGAAGCTTCCATGCCCCTCTTCTTTTCATTTCCCATTTTGTGACAACATGTCCTGTCCCATCGCAGTCTACTAGAGTTAATTGTTCTTACTATATCTGGTTTTCCTAGAAATATCATCTATCTCGCTGTTTTATGTAGTCTTCTTCAATTCACCTGTTCCATTCGTCCAGGGACATGTTTCTAAGAACGTGGAATGATAGGACATTGTATAGTAGTGGCGCACTATTGCTTGGCTAGTTTTAGAAATATTTGCGATTATGAATGCGGTGACATGACAGTAACGAAAAAAAAAAAATGCCTTATAGAACATTGAAGAGTATAAAACAACTCGTCTGTTTATTTGAAAAGACAATTAGCATTTATGACGTTCTAAGTTCTAAGTAAACAACTTTGGTAAATACAATGAGCGTTAAATCATGTGGTTTTAAGTGATAGCGTCATGCATCCTGTTTTCGAGATATGAATATAAAATACTATTCTCCCATAATTAACTTTTACCTTGTTAAAAATTACACGGAAATTTTCTGTTATCGCAAGCGATTAGATTTTATCGCTTACATGTAGCTATTTAGTCTATGTGACAGTGAAAAATGAATCTTTGAAACTAGTTATATACATAATTTTATCCATTTAAAATACAGATTTTATAAAATGGGTCCATGTAAAGTTTAATTGGTATCACTGTTATATATTTCTATGTAAAATAAAAATATCTCGTTTTTGTCCGTTTCCGCCTGCAGAAATTAATCGACAACGTTACATGACTTCACACAGTTGAAGATTTTACTTGGTTTTATATTTTTTATACAGATCAGATTTTTAGTATATGACAGATTTTAGAAAAGGAAATGGGAAATAATGATACTGTACATCAACTATATGTAGACTTCAAAAGGCATACGATTCAATTAAGAGGGAGAAGTTATATAGTATCCTGCTGGAGGTTCGGAATTCCTAAAAAGTAGTTAGACTTATACGAATGTATCTAAATGGCAAAAAAGAGTAGGGTGCGTGGTAGGCAAACAATTTTCGGATACTTATGATGTTCACATTGGGTTGAAGCAAGGAGATGCACTATCTCCTCTACTATTTAATTTGTACTAGAGCATGTCATCAATTCTTTAGAGGATGAAGATGGCCTACAACTCAATGTATTAATAAGCTGTTAGTTTATGCTTACGATGTAGTACTATTGGGCGATAGCGAAGAGATACTAAAGGCCAACACACACCACACACTATTGAGTAAACACTAAGAAATTGGGGACTTAATATATGGTCGCACATAGAAATAATACATTACATAATGGAAATGGACAGCTAATGACACATGAGGGAAATTTTGAGAAAGTGGCTGAATTCAAATCACTTGGGAACAATAATCACAAATAGGAATGAGATGAATAAAGAAATATTAAACATACACTCAATTCTGGAAATGCGTGCTATTATGCATTACAGAGGACTTTCAAAAAACGTTAAACTGAAAAAGTATAAAAACTATTGTTCTACCAGTTATATGGATGCGAAACGTGGATTTTACTCTAAGGGAGGAAAGGAGATTAGAATATTTGAGAATAAAGTTCTTAGGAACATTTTTTGGGACTTAAATAGAGATGATCAGACAAGTGAATGGAGAAAAACTACATAACAGTGAACTACATGGTGTTTATATGAAGCCAGATATAAGAACAATTAAGTCTCGTAGACTGCGTTGGGCAGGACATGTGGCACGGATGGGGAATGAAAGACGTGCATGGAAGCTTGTTCTAGGAAAACGAAAGGGAAAACGCCCAGTTGGTAGACCAAGATGAGGTGGGAGAATAACATTAACTATGATTTGAGGGAAGTAGATTATATATGGGAATGATTGGATATCATTAGCTCAGGATAGGGATGTATGGAGAGCTTATGTCCGCGCGGCCATGAATCTACGGGTTGGATTGTGCCAGTAAGTTAGTTAGTTAGTTAGTAGTTATGGTTCTTCAAAAGTGTCACATAAGTTGTCTCTGACACCGGGATACACATTCGGGAACATGGGTCTCTGTGGTTGCGTTACATAATAGAAGCCACGAATGGCGACAAATCGATAATATAGAGAATTGAATAAGATAAACTCCTGAAAGTAAACTGATTGATTGATCTACGTTCGTCCAGCTCCCTACCTAGTGGGAAGTTTGTAACCAGACTAATTTAGTGACGCTTATTTCCTTCTCTCATATGGGGGTGTGAACGATACCTCAGTTATGTATGGAGAGCATGCCCGCGCGGCATAAAACCTACGGGTTCAATTGTGCCAGTTAGTTAGTTATTTTCTATAGATGTCAGTGAGTGACAAATGGTTAATACATCGCCTTTGTTTATACATTTTTATAAGTAATTTATATGGCTATAAATAAAGTTGACCCATAAATTAAATTGACAACTGTAAATGGAGCTTCAAAGTTTTGAAATGGTTGTAGGGCTGTAAATGCAGCCACTACTTGGATGGAGGAAAATTGGATACATTTTTATCAGAAAGATATAAGTTCATTTTCGAGCCTGAAAATCTTTTGTCTACTCCTTATGTACGCAGATGACATGGCTATCCTCTCCAGGAGCCTAGAAGACCTACAAGCAGCCATGGAGAAGATCAGGAAATGGGCACTAGAAAATTCAATGGTAATAATAAATAGCTCAAAGACCAAGCTATGAAATTTAGGAGAGGAGGAAGACTATCCAAGAGAGATCACCTCACATGCGACGGGTCAACTCTAGAATTCGTTAGCAGCTTCAAATACCTAGGAATAACACTACAGACCACCGGAACAGTATTCTCGATGCATATACAAGAGCGTGCTACAGCTGCCCACAACAGCCATTTATGACATTCCAAAGTTACGAAACCTATCCCTACCAACGGCAATAGCATTATTCAACATCAAAGTTATGCCGGTTGCCACTTATGGAATCCAGCTAATATGGACATATCTCACAGCCAAAAATTTCATGAAACTTGAAAGCATAAAAGCGAGATTCCTAAAACGGGCTCTTTCAATTTCAAAATTCACAAGACATAGCTATGCCTACATAATAGCAAAGGAGTCTACTTCATAGAAGACATCCGAAAAACACTTCGATCTAGCAGAAACGCAGGCATACAAAACAGCAATCGAGGAGAGACAGAGAAAAGCCAGAGAGATTCCGAACGAAATCACGGAACGGAAGCGTTAAACACAGACGAATGGAAAGGACCAAATTTTCGACTTCGCCACTTATACACACGCTTCGCCGCTCACGGCTTTCCATGGCAAAATATGTCATAAACAAGTTACCATGAACCTGAGGAGTCCTGCATCTGTAAACTCTGTAGCAAACCGTGCCCAAAGTATCACTTAGTGAAGTGCGAAAACAGAAACAAAACAATTCACGAATTAATAGCAAAATTGTAAACCATGTATATAATATTAGTGTCACATTGTGTTTAATAAATATATATATAAAAAAAATGTTTTGTCTCGGGACCCACGACTTAAAGTTGGAGGACTTCTCCCTGGGATTTTTTCGTTCTACAAAAGTCTCATAGACTACGATGGGCAGGGCATGTGGCACGAATGGGGAATGAAAGACTGGAATGGAAGCTTCTTTAGGAAAACTGAGGAAAAAACGCCCAGTTTGGTAGACAAATAATGAGGTGGGAGAACAATATCATTAACCGTGATGATTTGAAGGAAGTAGATTATACAGGGGATGATTGAAAGACATTAGCTCAGGATAGGGATATATGGAGAGCTTATGTCCGCGTGGCCATGAACCTACGGATTCGATAGTACCATTGAGTTAGTTTAATTAATTGAGATACATTTTAAACGTTTACTTACGTGTTAATCCACTAGTTCTATTTTATCTAATAGCATATAGTATACGTAATATTTTTACTTTGTAAATTACACTGGTCAGCATGATTTTGTCACATGAGTACCAATAGTAGTACTTAATGCAGTTTTTTTATCGTGTTTTCAAATATGTATTCGGAATTTCTCCATCACCCACAGTTTTTATTTATTTCAATTTCAATTAATGGATTTAAACAATTATTTTTTTAATAAACTTTTTTTCGTCCATTTGTCCATCTTGGCGCAGTGAGCGATGAGCACGGGGAACACTTTCATCATGAGATTTCAGCTATGGAAAAGAGATATCAAGGCAAATGGAATCCTAATATGCTATCCGATTATTGTTGGACCACCAAGAGGGACGAACCGCAGGCGAAATATAGCAGAAATCGTAATTTCGTACTTATTAGGTGAGTCCGAATGTTCGAATATTGTGTAATTACGAATGTAGAAAATATTAAAGTGTTTGAAATTATAAATGCCCGTCTCTCGGAAACTTTACGTGATGGAGAAAAACCGATATCATATTTGGATTCAGGAGAAAAAATACTATCAGAATCACATATTTTTCTTTCCGAGACAAAAAAAAAAATTGTTGCTCCGTGTTATATTATAATAATGCTAATGTCTTTCGATGTCCTGTGTTGTAAACATGTTAATTATATTTTTGTGCAACGTTAATTCATGGGAAATAATACGTTATGGTATAATCGATTGCTACGAATGTTTTTCTATTATATCTCGCAAGCAGAATCTGGTTACATTCGTGCACTATATATACAATCTGGCCCACCGCTGTGCTCTCGAGGTAGCGTGCTGCCTTGTCACGCAGCGGGCCCGGGTTCGATCCCCGGTTGGGGCAGTTTTTCAGGGTGAGGTTTTTATCGGGGTTTTTCCTCACCTGTAAGACAAATGTCAGGGAAACTTTAAGGCCCAAACGGTCCCCGAAATCATATGACCATCATCATCATCACCCTTATTATTACCATCATCCTTCACCGGTGTGGAAAGCAACGGGAAGTTACCACACCTACACAATTCCCTAGTAAAGCTGCAAGCATAGCATGAAAATGCTATAATTGCAGTGAAGGACCTGCTTCGGGCAGAATTACTATGGATGGATATACAATCTAGGAGCCACTTGATAAAATGAAAGCGATAAAATGAAAATGATAAAATCGAGGTGAAAAAGACTGTGATTGGTTGTAAATCAAAATTCATTGAAATGTGATTGGTCATTGACTGCCATTTGGGGCATGAGTTAAATAGGATAAATAAACTAGTGGCTATATTAAGATATATATTGTTAATATAATTAATATAATAACAGTGACATCGTCTATATTAAGTACCCTTAAGCTGTGCTTGTGACTGTTTAGTTTCTGCTAACATAGCCAAAATGTTTTTCTCCTTATCTAAATATATATGTTTGTCCAATCTTCTGTAATAATCCTTTCAGATTTTTCTCTTGCAGAAATTTGCGTTTTCTGATCCTCCTTTCTAAATGTTTTATAAATGGTTTGTCGAACTCTGATCTAGTAAGGGTGTCGATATTCTAAGCAAATTTTAACGTTCAGAATTAGCCAGTCCGTAGTGATATATGATTGATAATGATGTATGATTGAAAGCATTTTCATGCTAGAATATATAATCCATTGGCATTCCCATTTTCTGAAAAATAAATAATTATTTTTCAGAATTTTGTTATACACTTTTTTGTTTAAATTCCCATCGTGAAATAAAATACTTTATGCAGTCCATATATATCCTATTTATAAAAACTGATTCATCACGAAATTTCACAATGGGAATTGTATTAATTTTTTTTTTCCATCCCTTCATCTCCATCTGTTTCATTCTTAAGCCCTTTCCTTCCTCTGGCCGGGATTAGGACACTCCCTAATGTGAACTTATTTGACCAGTTAATTCAGTTACGCTCATTTACTCATAGATGTCAGCAAGTGATAGGGGGACGGCCTAGCGCCTCGACGAGACATCTAGTAGGTAACCAAGGTATTATTGGATGGGAAACGGTCGTTAAATTTTGCACAGATGCCTTTTTATTTAGGCTTGTGATTGTTTTTTTACGAACCTGAAAATCTTCAGACTCGGGACCCACGGCTTAAAGTCCCTCCCGGAAAATGTTTTTGCATTATTCCATCCTAAAAAGCCATAGACCCACGCTCGTGTTTGAACTCGCTTCCCTCGGAACTAGCGGCAAGGAACATAACAACTAGCCCCATCGCGGCCGACTCCAACTGTTTCAAAGATATTTCTTTGGCATATTGTTAATTTACAGAAATCTTATTCCTTATCAATACTTATAAAATTAATTGTAAAACACCGTTGAGGTTATGTAACAAAATACTGTAAAATAACACTGAGCAACAAAAAATAAACTTTTTTTTTGTCACAGAAAGAAAATATGTGATTGTGGTAGTATGTTTCTCCTGAATTCAAATATGATATCGGGTTTTTCTCCATCTCGCAAGGTTTCCTAGAGAACAGGCATTTATAATTTCAAACACTTTATATTTTTCTACATCGTAACTACACAATATTCGAACACTTAGACTCACCTAGAAAGTAAGATATGACGATTTTCTGCTATATTTCGCCTGTGGAGCATCCCTCTTGTTGGTCCAACAATATCTGCCAGCATATTAGGATTCCATTGCTTTGA
Source organism: Diploptera punctata (assembly GCA_030220185.1). Taxonomy (NCBI): domain Eukaryota; kingdom Metazoa; phylum Arthropoda; class Insecta; order Blattodea; family Blaberidae; genus Diploptera; species Diploptera punctata. Next base: position 42,095 of record JASPKZ010000533.1, read on the forward strand.
TATCTCTTTTCCCTAGCTGAAATCTCCTGATGAAAGTGTCCCCCTGCTCATCGCTCACTGCGCCAAGATTTTCCGGGAAGAAATCCAGGTTTATTTAAAAAATAATTATTTAAATCCATTAATTGAAATTGAAATAAAAAAACAGTGGGTGATGGATAAATTCCGAATACATATTTGAAAACACGATAAAAACTGCATTAAATACAACTATTGGTACTTATGAGACAAAAATCATGTTGACCAGTGTTATTACTAAATACCTATCAGTCGTCCTTAACTAAATTAAATTTCTGTTTAAAAAGCTTCGTCCGTTAAAACAATGGAGGCCTTTCAGAATCATGTTTCATCTTCTGCATTTAATTTGGTACCAAATGTTATTCCTTATTCAAGTAACTCTTTTTGTAAACATAATCCATTTTAGTCGATTTTAACGATTGTTATATGGTATCATGCGGGATCTTCTTCAGTGATATCAATGCCTCCAAGTGAATGGACTCGTTTTTTCATAGTTGTTTTGTCAATCAATGTGAGAAGCTCATTCCACATATTGACAATACAAGTCTATTTTTTATCCAATATAAAAAAATAATAGAGGTTTTTTCATTCCATTGCTAAATTTTTCACTGAACCACTGTTTTTACATTTTACACTACATTTTTACTGTCATATTTGGCTTATACATATTTATATACATTTTCCTCTTTAATATCCTCTCACAACAAGGTTTACAAAATATCTTCTTTAGATCAGAGCAGAGTCTTCTGTTTACCTATATTGTATTGTACTGTGTCACAGTGTAAACAAAAAAGCCATTGCTTTAATCCTTTTAACATAGTTTGACCTTAAAGAGCAAGAAAAGAGGCATTTGTATCAAAAATGGAAATATAAAAGTTGCAAATATTGAGCTACGTTTTGTTGACTTTGACATTACTTATAATTATAAATACGCCGTGTATCAAGATGACTTAAAAACTTATCTTACAGTAATTTATTCTCATAACTTGCAGAAATAATTAAGGTGCCATTTTGATGAAATCAGTCAAGGGTTCGATGTTGATTTTCGGTTATGACATGGCAGACATCCAGAATAAAATCAGTCTCTTCCACACACGAGCCATTTCATCAGGAAACATCGGCTTTAATTCGGGTTCTCAGCAAAGAAAAATCGGCGTGTAAAGGAGGAACAAAAACGAGATCTTTGACAAACCGTATCATGAAAAAATGGAGAAGATCATATATGATGATCGAGGTAGCCACACTGTTGGCCCTGCACGACCAATCAACCAACCTGGAAACTCTGATCAAAACATTGGTGTTTCAAAATATAAGTGACTGATTTTAGAATTATGAGCCCCATTTTCTTCTTCTTCTTCACTTCCTGGTTTATTCCTGGTTTAGGCATTAGTTGCCTGTTCCGTCTTCACTAATAGATCGAAGACCATCTCTTCCAGAGGACGTCCGACATCTCTTCTTCCTCTCGGAAATAATGTAAGATTTTATTTGGTAATCTACTTTCTTCCATTCTTTCTACATGTTCTTTCCACTGAATCTTGTTGTTAAATATATTTTCTTTTATGAAGTAGATCTGCAGTTCTTCACGGATAGCCTCGTTTCTTATCTGGTCCATTCTGAGCGCATCCTTTTACTCTTCTTAAAAATTTCATCTCGGCTGCTTGGATTTTACTTTCTTGTTTGGTAGTCATAATGCAAGATTCACTCTCATACAGAAGACAGGGACTGCCATTGTTTTATAAAATTTTAATTTTGTTTGTTTTATGGGCTTTATTATTCAATGTTTCTATTTATTGTGCAACAAATAGCTTGAAACTGATGAGTTTTATGTTCAATATCTTTATCATATCCATAGCTGATATGACATCCTAAATATTTAACGTGGGATAATTGTTCAATAATTTCGTCACTAATTATTTTAAAGGTAATTTTCCCACTTTTAAATATTGAAATAGTGATGTTATCAATATTATAATTAATGACCCGAAAAAAATTTTCAGTGTCAACACGAGCTACTCCTACATATATGTTCTAGGTAGCACTGATGGGGACAGGCTGCACACCCATTTCAATTATATGCCATATAATTAGAGATCCGTGAAAGTGGTTTTATTTTTAGGGAAAATTCGTTTTAAAATTTCAAGATTTCGATGTTATTGGGAATTTGACGGTGTTATTATAAAACATATATATAAATTTGAGTCTTTTTAATCCTAGTTTAGTACTCGCATGTTACACCCAATAAGAATGATATATCCAGTAGTTTAAGGCCACGTTTAGCTTGTACAATTGATATCAATATTAATACACTAAAATGCATAACATTTTAATCGTAGTCATCAATTTCTAAGCAAAATTTACCTTTTAAGAAAAAGCAACCAAGCTATCTCAAATCTATGGAGAGACCATATTTGAGCATGAGAAGGATAAAAAATATTACCTCTATGTTGTGAACTGTGTTGCAACCACTTCCTTTTGCAAGAGTGCATGGAGGAAGCAGGTATGGCGCCATCAGATATGGCAGTTGAAAAGAAGATGGAATCCGAAAAACAATAATTAGTATGAAATTTTCGCGAATAGAATAAAATATCTCAGGAATTCGGTGAAACTTTTAAATTTCGGTGTTATTTCACGATTCATAAATTATTTTTGTTTTGATGGTTATGGGGAGTTAAGAAATAGTACAAGAAAATGAAAAATATAGAGCATTTCGCGTCATCGCGATTCGCAAATTTCACGGATCTGTAAATATGATAGATGACATTGTTATTACAGGTCTAGGTATGTCAAAATTTGATATATTTTACTTTAAAATTACATGTTAACTATTTCTATAAGTTTCATGGATAAATATCTAAAGCTTATAAAGTGATATTCAGTGTATTAAATGCTTTTTTTCACAATTGTAAAACAATGAAGTGTTTATCCTCAAACGTAAGAAAGCAACAAGTTAATATGGACGGAACTGCATTCAGGTGCCTAAATCAGCTTTTCATTCAAATTATTGATATTTACAACAGTGGCGGTTGCTGCCTTAACTAACTGAGGGTTCACTAGAGATTTCTTAAAATTTGCTTTAAATTAATTTAATATGATGCATAGACCGAGCAAGTTCGCTCAAGCTGTTTCGTTTGAGAGTTGTATTCGGTGATTCAGGGTTCAAACTCCAGTGCTGACCAAACTCATAATGAAATTTCACTATCAGCAACCTTTTCATCATATTTAATATTTCATAGAATGATAATAATAATAATGATAATCATAATGATAATGATGATAACAATAATAATAATAATAAATAATAATAATAATAATAATAAAATAATAATGATAAAAAAACGACAGACACCAGTTGATACATGTAACTTACACTAACGCCTGGCAGCCCCTGATTTCCTGTGGTAGGGAATTCCAGTTTCGAGAAATGGAGATAATATATGACGTGGAGTGATAGGATGTTGCAGTATATTAAGTAAGAGATTAAGTTGTGTATGTGTATTTATATTATGGTTGGAGGATAGATACTGGAAACGTGAAGCTAAATATTTGGGAGTCGAGGTATATAGATGTCCCGCGCCGTAGCCGAGCGGTTAAGGTAGGAAGCCTTGGCGCAGAGCTACGGGACTTGCGCTGGTTCGAGTCTCCATGGGGGAAGAAATTGTCTCATGGTATTTCGGCCAGTATGGGACCGGTGCCCACCCAGCATCGTGAGGCAATTGGGTAGCTACAATAAGTAGCTGCTCCAGGTTGAGGAACCAGCTATAACGGCTGGGGGAGTCGACATGCTAACCACATGTCACCCCTACGCTGGCTGTTGATCATCTACCTCTGTGATTGACACATGTGGATGTGAAGGGCCAGCAGCCGGCTGGTAAAAGGGCAACCGCTGAAAAGTGGAAAGACTCTCAATCGGAATCGGTGTATAGATTCTTAAATAATAGAACGAGACAGTATCATTACAATAGATAAATAGACAGACTCTGTAACCTTACATGTTAAAATGATCTATAGATAAGACAAAATAGGAAATAAAATCGATTTAGAAATCACGAATAATAAATAGACAATAAGCCTACCATTGGAATAACAAGTACATTTCTATCGCCAAAACAGTACATAGAACATGAGATTTCCGGAATGACTCGTTAGTTTCCGCCGAGAATTCGTGTATCGCCGGTTGATCCACCAGATATGAAAATAAGCAGTCTCTCTCTTCACCCCTCTTTCAAGCCAATAAACTGATTTCAGGAGGTTCATACAGAGAAAATGAGCTTCTGGACGAGGCAACGATAACGCCCTCTGAGTCCCGTGGGTCGAAAAGCTCCAAAAAGAAATTTACGTCTACAAACGATTCAGAGTCCCGACTTCGAACTTTTAAAGTGTGGTTGCTCGAGTTTCCGCGCAGTTATAAGAAGTTGATTAAAAAATCTGCGTATTTAAGGAACTGGCCAAATTAAGTGCAAATACACCATTTGTCATTATAATTATTCATCATTTTAATGAAATAAATTTATCTTGAGAATTCCGCCATTGGACTACAAACAATATAGTTACATAGTACAGTAAAACTTGCTTAATCCGGAACGTGAATAATGCGGAAATCTGTCCAATGAGAATAAATTTATATGTTCCCGGTTTCACGTGTATTTATTTTGCAAAAAAACGGAATCTGTGCAACGCGGAAACGGAAAGATATTCCTGCACAATTTATGAAAAAAATTATAAAGCGGAAAGGCAGAGAGATAATTTAGTTTCCACTTCATTGAATTCCCGTTAGGCTAAGAAAACAATAAGTAATGATTCCTGCCGTCGGGTGAAGTAGAGATTCTACCTTACTTACTCACTGGCACTATTGAACCGTCTGAAATTTTCTTTCGGCCTCACTGCACACCCATTTTGCGAAATTACAGATACCTGTCTTACAAATAATCATTGCACTGTAAAATCTTAAATTAGTTTAAAATCCGAGATTGATATTTTCACAGGTAGCGGAATAAAGATGGCTGAAGTATGTAACATTGTCATTAAACGAACAAGTGAAAGTGATTGAAGATAAATCTCCTAATTTACGGATCGACGCTCCAAAGCCAAGCTCTAGCCGTTGCTAAATCCCTAGGGAATAAAGATTTCAAGGCATCTTCAGGTTGCTTGTGGACAGTTTTAAAATATGACACAACGTAGTGTGGAATGAAATTTGCAGGGGATCAAAGGATGTGGACGAAAGTGTAGTTAGTGAGCGATAACCGTAACTGAATACTTTAATTTCATGATACATGCCTAAGAGAACTTTTTAACGCTGACGAAACGGGACTGTTTTTTCGCGCGTTACCTTCAAAGTTGCTCGTACATACTATACTTCACTTTTCAAGGGCAGCAGAACTACAATTAATCCAAGATAGCCTACGTAAAAAGACTTATACGGTACCCCTATAATCTAAGATTATTAATCCTACATTTTAGTTTTTTTATAATACGGAATTTTGTCTAATGTGAAAAAAATGATTCTATGGTGATTCCGTTTTGAGCAAGTTTTACTGTATATACTTTTATTAGTGGATTGTTGCATGAATATCTTTATATATAAAAACGAGTGTCGGTGAGTCAGTCTGTGTGTTCTTTATAGACTCAAAAACTACTTGACCGATTTGAATGGGATTTTTCCGTCATGTAGAGAATATTTGTGGGACAATTTTACGTTACAAACATTAGTAACGTAAGAACTAGACAGGTCAAAGTAAAAAAAAATTGCCTCGTTGCACTAAAAAAGTCGTCTGTGGACGCTTAAATGACTTACATTGCGTTAAGTAATGCAAAATACATGCAAAGACAGTATACACAGAGACGTGAATGTCTCTAAGAAAACACTCTATAAAACGAAGTCTGCGACAGCATTAGTCTATCTTTTACTGAAAACTCACAATAATCATTTTGTTCGTTCAGCTCAGATACTAAGAAGATCGGGATAAGTAGATTCCCGGGCAACGCGGGTAATCAGCACGGGGTATTTAAAAATAATCACAATATAAATTATAATTATTTTTATTTTCACTTATTCAACTGAACATAAAAACACATTCATTATTTAGCCGTAGCAGCGCACGCCGGGTATTAGCTAGTTTAATAAATTAATCCTCACTTTATTAGGAATTGTGATAGCGCTCGAAATCCCAGATGAAACGCGGAAAGGAATTTCCATGACGCTTGAAAGTGGTAAAAGTATGTCACTAGACGATTGGCTGTGTTTACGCGGAACTGTTCTATAATTTCCTGTGAAATTTGAGTATCGATTCATCATGGCTCGCCGTAGTCAGTGGTGTATTAAACAAGTAGCATCTCACGTTAGACAAGACTTACATTATTCAAATTCCCAGACTCTAGGAAATATTGCACTGACCCGAAAATAAGCCATAATGTTTGTCCCATTTTCAGCCGCAAAAAACTTGGATTGTAACTTATATTCGCTATCCTGAATTTTATGATATTTCATCACTCTGAAGTGTATATGAAATGATGTCTGAAATAACACGTCGCGACGGCGGAAAAAGGCAATGGAAAGGTGTTGGTGTCCACATACACTCTAAAATAAACTCTGATAAAAGATATAAAAAGTGATCCCACAACAGACCCGGAGGCCCTGGGGTAGAAGGAGGTTAGGGCTCCCACTTTTTCTAGAAAATCGGCACCTTATGTCAGCCGGGTTGTCAGTCCTGCGTGACGGCCGCCTTTAACCCCCAGAACAAGCGTCTGGTACTCATTTACGTTAGAGGCTGAGTCGACCCCAGGACCATCAGTGCCGCCAGAGGGGTTGGGTCAGTTTAAAAATCCTGACCCCAACGGGACTTGAACCCTCGACCCTCTGGCTTGTAGCTCAGTGCCTTAACCACTACGCTACGGCGTGCCCCCTGATAAAAGATATACCATTGAATAATAGTTATATATGATTTTAAAAATTAATAAAGCGGTTTAGAAACTGAGGGAATGGGAAACAAGGATATTGAAAATTACAGTCCAGTATTCTCCAATAACATGGTTTTTGTCTGATGAGTACTAATAGTTTTACTTAATGCAGTTTTTTATCGTATTTTCAAATATGTATTCGGAATTTCTCCATCACGCATAGTTTTTTTATTTCAATTAATGGATTTAAATAATTATTTTTTTAATAAACGTTTTTTCGTCCATTTGTCCATTGTAAAATAAAATGGGGAACACTTTCATCATGAGATTTCAGCTATGGAAAAGAGATATCAAGGCAAATTGAATCCTAATATGCTGGCCGATTATTTATTGTTGGACCATTATCGTGTTTTCAAATATGTATTCGGAATTTCTCCATCACCAACATTTTTTTATTTCAATTTCAATTAATGGCTGTACAAAATTATTTTTTAATTAACGTTTTTTCGTACATTTGTCCATTGTAAAATAAAACCAAATGAGCTAACTCAAATGGTTTCAGCTATAGAAAAGAGATATCAAGGCAAATGGAATCCTAATATGCTGGCCGATTATTGTTGGACCAGCAAGAGGGATGCTCCACAGGTGAAACACAGCAGAAAATGGTAATACTTTCTAGGTGAGTCGGAATGTTCTAATATTGTGCAGTTACGAATGTAGAAAATATTAAAGTGTTTGAAATGATAAATCCCTGTCTCTCGGAAACCTTACGTGATGGAGAAAAACCGATATCATATTTGAATTCAGGAGAAAAAACACTATCAGAATCACATATTATTCTTTCTGAGTCCAAAAAAAAAAGTTTCTTTTTTGTTGCTCAGTGTAATGTTAACCCTTAAATTGATATGTAATCTTTAAGATACATTAGTTTAATTTATTAAATATTTTTATTAAACAACAGAAAAACTAATCGGTAGAAATAATTTTAATTTGTATCAAATTATACCACAACATGAAGTAATTACTTACGGTTATGTATAGTTTATCACTACAGTTTAACACATTTAAATAAGCTGGTATGAGAAATTGAATTTCGTAAATTTAAGGGTTCATAATGCACTTAAATACGTTGTTGCAGAGCCTTACTGACAAGCTTTTAGGATTGATATGTCATACAGAGAATATTATAATTTTGTTAAAAACTCTTTACTCCTAAACATGGGTTCTGCTCATCGGTAAAGATACTCGCCCATGAAGTTTGCACATTGAAAAAACAATTGTACCGGCACATTAAATACATTTTATTGAAAGACGTGCTCTGCCAGTTCAAATGTGCGTTCATTATCAGGGAGAACGTTTTCATTCTCAAATAAATCAGGGAAGTTTTCAATTAATCTTACCTGGAGGGACAGGCCCTTATGGTTGAAAATCTGTTTAATTTTCGGATTAGGTAGAAATATTGGTAACGTTCCACCCATATTTTTCAATTAAAGACACTTTTGCATTTATTATCGTAATTATATTATTCATAATAATAATAATTTTAACACTTAAAGAACCTTGTATATGAACAGATAGTTCAGAAATGATGATAATAATAATAAAATAATATAATAATAATAATAATAATAATAATAATAATAATAACAATAATAGTAAAAACAGTAAGTTATGGGTCCTAATAATAATAATAATAATACTAATCTTCTTGTATCTTGTAATCTTGTAAGCCCATGTTTCCCTTAACAGAGATTTAGGCGCTTTCCCCCTACAGGGAAGAATTTGAACCATACTAATTTAGATACACTTGTTTTCGTATGATGCCATTTGAGTGGTCCGTGGTCAGCGTTCCGCCTCATACTGACATATAGGAAACCATGGTAGTTAATAGGACCGGGAAAAATTCGGTAAATTTTGCTTAGATGCCTTCATTCAGGCTTAAGGATCTTTCACGAGCCTGAAAATTTCAGACTCGGGACCAACGCTTAAAGTCCCTCCGGAGACTTGCTCCTTGGATTTTTCCATCCTAAAAAATCCATCGACCCCGGCCGGGTTTGAACCCGCGACCCACGGGACCAGAGGAGCATAACCACTAGTCCACCGCGGCCGATAATAATAATAATAATAATAATAATAATAATAATAATAATAATAATAATAATAATAATAATAGTAATAATACTAATAATAATAATACTAATACTAATAATACTAATACTAATAATAATAATAATAATAATAATAATAATAATAATAATAATAATAATATAATAATAATAATAATAATAATAATAATAATGGAGCATGACATAAGTTTGGGCTGCAATGAAATTGACACGAGTTGTCTAGATACCATTTAATCATATAAACGCACTTGGAAAATAGGACTACATGATATCTTAGACCTAGTGCAAGATATGACGGAAATACAATAAGATCTATAATAGTACTGGAAAAGTAGGCTATATAGAATATTGTAACTTGTTGGGATGGATGTCTTTCCATAGAGACTCGATCCAATGTAAAGTACCATCCATAGTTCTGCACGTCAGGCCTTAAACAGCTTGGCTACGGTGCGGTATTTTAGGTTATTTTATCATGTACAGTAAATATATGACGGGGACCCGTGCCCTTTATATCCTTCACCTTTAAAAACCCATCGACACTGGTCGGGTTTGAACCCCGGAACTTCGGACAAAAGTAATCTGTAATCATTTGTGCCTAAATTAAAATATTATAATCCCATGGATTATAACATAGGATATTCGATAATTATTACAATCTAATTATAAGATGAACATCGAAAGCGCGTCCTGTGTTAAATACTATCATTACTTTCAAGGGTTCGAAGTTGTGTTGATGGGATTATAGCCACTAAATCACATTGTTACATATTATTCTAACATAACGGGTCAGTAACACGAAATGTTTGCTATGATTTCATTCAGTTCTCGCTTCCGTTTAAAGAACACAAGTTATAGGTGTGGTTTGTTTTTACTGTCAGCCCCTCAAATAATCGGGAAGCTGTTTTCACACGTCGCTTCCTACCATTAACAAACAAGTTGGCAACTCTGTTTTCAATTTTTTAAATCAATATATTTAATGGTGTGTTGGTTACAGTTTATTACTATTTTATTTTCATATTACACCTCATGGTTGCTGTTGAAATGATGAGTTCTTCCACGAATATCATCATCATCATCATCATCATCATCTTCAAGGTATGGGCCTGTTGACCCATTCCGCTCCCCGGTGCACTATATGCCGCAGGTGCAGATCGTCTTTCCAACGACGTTTTGGTCTTCCTACATTTCTTCGGCCTAGAGGCCTATAATGAAGCAGCTGTTTTGATAAACGATTATTTGGCATTCTTTGTATATGTTCAAACCAATTACGTTTATTTGTGTGTAATCTCTCGTTTATATTATGTATTTGTAGTTCATCTCTGACATCTTGACTTCTATTTTGATCTCTTAGAGATACACCAGCAACTGATCTGAGAAATCTCATTTCTATTGTCTCAATTTTATTTTTATCAGAGATCGTTAAAGGCCAAGTCTCAGATCCGTATGTTAATGTTGGAACGACTATTGTTTTGTAAAATTTTAATTATTTCCCTTCTTTAAAAATTCATAATTAGGACAATCAGTGATGAACATTATTCATAATATCAACATTTTACAGAAGAAGCACAACAATTATTAATCTAGATTTACGTATTGAAACCTACGAATTACCTTCACACAGTAACCTTTTATCCGTGTGTACTTGTGAAAGAGGAATAGAACTGGACTGTGTTAATATATCCATTTTTTTAACATGTCTATAGAAAGCAAACGTTCTATTTTATATCTGACTTAACTTGGCAAAGGGAGAGATGGAGATATAAGGGTAGATCCTTGACCGCACTTGCCCAGTTGCAAAATAAATAACCCCACTCTGTTGTCAGTTTTCGTCTTCCCCCTTAACCCTATTAACATCTGGTGAAGTAACACCGGCCACACTGATACTAGTGAGAGAGGTGAGCACAGCTGTCTCTTCCTACAAATTTCTTGCAAAGTTAAGCCAGACGAGGTATAAATATTTCATATACTCCAACTATGAAAAGAAACTGTTAAAATAACAAAACATTTATCCAGTTTTCTCTTAATCTGTTTAAGATAATGCAATGAATTTATATAGTGTATGAATTAAATTCTTGTAGTCAGTGATCTTCTTCATTAAGATGTTCTCAATTTAGAACAAGATATATATATTGTGACGCATTGTTGGGATGACTTTTGAAGAAATGTCGATGACCTATTAACAATATCCATCTATAGTAATTCTGCCCGAAGGCAGGTCCTTCACTGCAATCATAGCATTTACATACTATGCTTTGCAGTTTTACTAGGGAATTGTAGTTGTGGTAGCTTCCCGTTGCTTTCCACACCGGTGAAGGATGATGATAATGATAAGGATGATGATGACCATATGATTTCGGGGACCGTTTCGACCTTAAAGGTTTCCTGACATTTATCTTACTGGTGAGGAAAAACCCCGATAAAAACCTCACACAGAAAAGCTGTCCCGATCGACGATCGAACCCGGGCCCGCTGCGTGACAAGGCAGCACGCTACCTCGAGACCACAGCGGTGGACATATTAATAATATATGGAAACAAAAATCACATAGAAAATAATGTTTGATAAATTAAACTAAATGCTAAGTAAATACAATTATTGAAGAAACTGATATGAACAATTCTAAATATTCAAATAGCAATAGTTTAGTCATAAAGCATATATAGAAATTAACTAACAACACAGTGGCTATACATAAACAATAAATACACCCCATACAACGGAAAATGAGTAGCTACTTTTATCGGGTTTAAACGGAATGTTAAGTTACCTATAAATAATATAAATTACAATAAATAATTTATTTATATACATTTCTAGCTGTAAAATGGATATAAATAAGAAATTATCAACAAATTGGTTAGAAAGTAAATTTGAAGAAATTAGAAAGAGAAAATAATGTAAATACAAATAGACCTAATTGTATTTCATTCTCTTACACAGAAAATGAAACTGTGAAATTGGCTAATTTGATTAAGGAATACGATAAAATAGCTTTATTAACATTTGAACATTTGTCTAAGGTTATCACAATAACAAATGTATTTTAATGCATGAAAATAGTGGATTGGAAGAGGCTAGGAGGATTTTTCTATAATTGTTTGTGACGCAACTTTTCCTTAACTTTTATCTGGTTACATGTGGAATGAGATCTGATTAGAGTGGCTGCAAGTTAATTGAAACCAATTTGCAGTACATCGTGCTTCCATTCCGCACACAATTATCTTAACAGTAAGCAATAAGAACTAAATCCTCGAATTAGAAAATAAACGCAAACTTTGAAACTAAATTACACACTTTTTTCTCTATTTTTTGTCACGTTTCTTTTGCTTTATTTCTGTTCATTTAATACAACTAGGTAAAGATAAAGTGATCCCATTGCAGTCCACTTTTTCAAGACAATCGGCTCTTAATGTCAGCCGAGTTGTCAACCCTGCATGAAGGCAGCTTTTACTCCCAAAATAAGAACCCGGTACTCATTTACGTTAGAGGCTGAGAAAGATCATGCCTGAACCGGGATTTTAATCCAGGATCTCAAGTTTTGCGCGCTGGCATTCTTCCTTTGAGCCACCCTGACATACGTGATTAGCTGATATGGCACGGAAAAAAATCCCATCATAACGTGTTTTTGGTGAAAGCAGCAATGCTCCCTAACCTCAGAAGTAAGTTAGAATTACGGCAATGTCAGGAGAGAACATCTGGAATGTCGAAATGACCACCTGGGATATCGAATTAAAAAAAAAAAACATAATTTTGTTCATTTGGTAATCGGTCAGCATGTTGCCTTGATTTTCCACTTGTGTTTTCACTGACAGACAAGAGCCTATGTCAATAACCGACGACATTTCTATGAATTTTGAAGAGTTCCATTTTCATATACTCGTATAATTTTGAATAATCAAGCTTCACCAACATCACTCAGAACGTATACTGTAACATTTCAATGTTTAATCTCTGTTAATTCCTTGTGTTTATATGCAAATTGAATTACAAGCCTATAATTTCAATAAAATAAAATAATTGTATGTCTTATAAAGTATACTGCTGTTAGTCCCGCGCAGTAACCGAGTCTTCTCTTGGAGGGGGAAAAAAATTATCATGAAATTTCGGCTAGTACAGCACTGTACCCTCTCAAGATCGTGAGAAATTGGATTCTACAATAAGTAGCGCCTTTAGGCTCAAAACACTAGCTATATCAGCAGGGAATCACATGCTGACTACATGCCTCCTCTAAACTGCTGGATGATTGTTGATAGATTATATACAGTATACAGAGTGCTAACTATAAAAATTACAACATTTTATATATAATAATAATTTTTTTTGTAGATAAGCCTATCTTTTCCCTTTACAGAGATTTAGGCGCTCTCCCCCTACAGGGAAGAAATTGAACCATACTAATTTAGTTACACCTGTTTTCGTATAGATGTCATTTTGAGTGGTCCGTGGTCAGCGTTCCGCCTCATACTGACATCTAGGAAACCAAGGTAGTATTAGGACGGGAAAATTCGGTAAGTTTTGCTTATAGACCTTTCCATTCAGGCTTAAGGATTTTTTACGAGCCTGAAAATCTTCAGACTCGGGACCCACGGCTTAAAGTCCCTCCCGGAGGACTTGCTCCTTGGATTTTTCCGTCCTAAAAAAATCCATCGACCCCGGCCGGGTTTGAACCCGCGACCCTCGGAACCAGAGGCAAGGAGCATAACCACTAGTCCACCGCGGCCGACTAATAGTAAATAATAATAATAATAATAATAATAATAATAATAATAATAATAATAAAAAAGTTGTAATATAATACATTCAGCGGGAAACGCCATTTTATACATGCAAATTACACGAGGTAATGATCAAGCCAAAGATATTTCATTTATTTATTTTACCTGATGGAGTTAAGGCCATAAGGTCTTCTCTTCCACTTCACCAGGGTTAAATTATACATATAATAACAATTATGAATTATCTACATGTTGGTTAATGATATATAATAGATAGGATATAGGCTACCCAATATAAAGTTGACAAGGAGAAGAAAGAAAAATAGTAATAATATTAATAATAATAATAATAATAATGAAAACAATAAAAATATCCTATAATTAGTTTTAGTAATTGGCTTGGTAAGAAAAGTTTAAATAAAAAAAATAACAAAAGAATACATGGAACGCGGCTATATATTCTATTGTCTAAGGAAATATGAAGTGAGTTTTGTTTTGAACTGTTTTTGAGTCTGACAGTCCTTGATGTACGAGCGGAGGGAATTCCAGTGTCGGGTGACTGAAACAAGGAAGGATGAAGAAAAGTGAGATGTTCGATGTAGAGGAACACCTAGAGTTAAATTTTCTCTCGATCGTGTGTTTTAAGTTATGGTGGAAGATAGCGAATGGAAGCGAGTAGAAATATAAAGGGGTGATAAGGTGGACAAAGTGTTGTATAAGAAGCTGAAGCAGACAGCATTTTAAATACTGGAGTTATGTAGTCTGATTTACGGAGGTTGCATATATTACATGCACAAGCATTATATGAACTCGCAGTCTTTGTCTATGTGATACTCATGTCTGTTAAGTGTAAGTTACGATAATCGAAATACGGCATAATCAAAGTTGAGGCAAGCACTTTTTTTTATTGAAGAAGGACATTTTTCAAACATATTAAGGAATGGAAGATAGAGTAAAAAAATGTTGAAGATTAAGAAAGGTAGTCGTATTATTAGCAATTTCTTATTTTATTTCACGCTTTATATTAGATTGACCTGTATCTATGTAGCGGAATCTTTGAACACGATTTTCACCCACTTAAAAACATGGATCGACTTAAGCTTTGTACACTTGTAAAGGACCAATGACAATACAATAATTTCATAAATGTTTTCTAAAATCCTGGCCAGAATCATCAGGGGAAAAAAAAAAAACCGGCATAATAGGTTGCGGACTTATCGACTTTTTAGTCAATCGTTGTAAGAGCTCAGTTGGTAGAGCGGTGGACTGTAGTGGTATATAATTTCAGTAATCTATCGGTCGCTGGTTCAAATCCGGTCCTTAGGATTTTTTTAGAAGAGTGTTAAGCAATTAAATTTTCATGGGATTCCGGTTTGTGACAATCAATTAAACTAAAAAA
Source organism: Diploptera punctata (assembly GCA_030220185.1). Lineage (NCBI taxonomy): Eukaryota > Metazoa > Arthropoda > Insecta > Blattodea > Blaberidae > Diploptera > Diploptera punctata. The sequence goes on from JASPKZ010000533.1 coordinate 57,244, forward strand.
AGTTAAAAAAACTAAAACAACATGCTTTATTAGAAAACTAAACTGAATGATAAAAAATAAAATAATAGTTTAAAAAACAAAAACAACACGTTTTATTAGAAAACCGAATTAAAAAATTAAAAATAATTTTAATTTCCAACACGCTTGGGATAAAATTAAAGTGATCAACAAAAAAATCATCTCCAACACATCTAGAATGAAACTAGAGTTATCTACAAAAAAAAAATAATTTTACCATCAAAAGCGTGGGGTGCTTTTTATGATTTTTTTACATTTTCTTCTTAGAGACTTTACTTTTACCAATATCTGTTTATCATCAAATATATTAATTGATATAGAGCACCCCACGCTTTCGACGGTAAAATTATTTTTTTTGTAGATAACTGTAGTTTTATTCTAGATGTGTTGGAGATGATTTTTTTTTTGTTGACCACTTTAATTTTATCCCAAGGGTGTTGAAAATTAAAATTATTTTTCATTTTTTACTTCGGTTTTCTAATAAAGAGTGTTGTTTTAGTTTTTTTAAACTATTATTTATTTTACCTCATGTTTTCTGGCATCTACGACTTCGAGATTAGAAGATAGGCCGTGGGCAGATTTCATACTTTTCTAGTGATGTTACCTAATTAAATGCTGATATTATTCATCAATGCTCTACTCTTTAGTTACATTTTTTATTTCTGATCTATCCGTATGTCCTTTTTATAGTATGTCCTGTAAACTATTTATTATTTTCCATTTTTTATCTCATATTATTTAGTCTTCTTTATTAAGAAACCATCACTCCCACGCATACAACACTTTAAATGGATTTAAAGTCCACTCACTGCCTTACTTCATCAAGTTTTGACACCAACTTGTACAGAATTTTTCTAGGTCAGCGTGTCTAACGCTGTCGATTCCTATTATGATTGAAAGTCACGCTTTGACCTTCCATTCATCCTTTCCTGATACTAGGGTCGAGATGACGTTCAAAATAAAGAGTATGGATTTACAGCGATCTATTTACGTACAGTTTATAATAAATCTAATAAAAACGTCAAGATAAAAAGTAAACTATCAAATGAAGTGATAAGTCAGGATAATGAGATATTTAAATATAAACATGCGCTCTGTAACATAAGCTATTTGTATGACAGTAATATTGTACACGTGATCCCAACAAGATTCATGATACCGATCCAATTGTTGAAGTTGATATTCGTATTAAGAAGGTCCTGGGTTCAAATCCGGATCCCTGCAATTTGAGTGTTTTTTTCCTCGCTTTCCTTAGTCGTGAAGGCAAATGCTGGGTTGAAATTTCATTATCAAGATCCATATCACATATTATTTATTTAGCCTGGTGGAGTTAAGGTCATGTGGCCTTCTCTTTCACTCACCAGGACAAACATGTTACATCAGAATATAACAATCACAAAAACTCTAATATTAAATACTAAATGAAGATTTGATCAATAAGATAATAGCTATTATATTACGATCTGTAATACAACCAGTTAATGGTAGTTAAGATTAAGACTAAGCTTATAATAAAATGTATTCAAGCAAGATAAATTAAATTGTTGGTAGACCGTCCCTGTCTAATGTTTATAAAAAACAAAGAAAAATAATGAGATATAGAAAACTAATTTTACGGTTATACAATATTTAAATAAATGAAATATTTGTTAATCTTAATATTATTTTCATAAATAATTTAATTTATTAATTGTTAAAAGAATACTATCAGTGAGGTGTATAACTTAGTTTGTTATTTAATAATTCTTTAGTTTATTTTTAGACGATGTTATAGTTTGAAAGTCTCTGATATAGGGCGGAAGGAATTGCATGTTTTGGCAAGTGGGACTGTAAAAGATAATGAATAATACACAGTGTACGAGGAGGGATATAAAGGACATTGTGCTAATGGGATCGAGTGCCAATATTGTGTGTCGGATAGTCGCCACTTCATGTAGGCCTAATTAAAAATATACATTAACTTTAGAGTGAAACATCTAAAAACAAGAATTAAATAAAAACAATAATTTTTACTAAAAATCGACATAGACTAATTTGTTTTCGTTAATTAATATTTTTTATAATATTACCCACTTAAAGATAAAATAGATATAATAAGAAAATAACTGCCTTTGTTGGTAACAGTTAAGAGTGACTGACTTTTCAGAAGTCGCAGATTAATTCCCGATTATACCTTTTAAATTCTTCTAGTACAGGTCTGGAGCGGAAAATACTGACGTCAGGCTTTTGAGAACTACCTAGTCTAATGAAAAGTAAGGAAATCTGGTTTATAGAACTGAAACTAAGGTAGATGAATTATGTGATCATTTCCACGTCTCTCAATACTGTCATATGCTAGCCAACGACAGCAACCATTCCAATCTGCATTTGCTTTTGGAAGCTGTCTTGCCAAGAATTTGTTTATATATTATTACATATTAAGAATGCCAGAGCAAAGATTGCCAAAAATTGCTATGGAATGGATCCCAATGGAAAGGAGGAAGAGAGGAAGACCGAAGAAAACTTGGATAGAAGGGGTACAAGCAGCTATGAATATCAGAGGAATGGAGGAAGATCAATGGATGGATAGAGAGGAATGGCGTTTGGTTTCCGGAAGACGGCGGCAGCTGCCCTGATACCGGATGATGATGATGACATATTAAGAAGCGGTGTCAAATACTGTAAATGAAAATTATTTCTAATATTCGGTCCTTTCCCTAATGTACCATAAAATAGGCGTGGTTCTTGGTATGACGTTTGTAGTTTATTTAGTTCAGTGCCCGATACGCACTAATGCAATGTACAGATCAGTTTTTACAGAAGAAGAAAATCTTGCTATTAGTGTAGGCATAGCACAAGTCTTCAATAAAAAAAATAGAGTACGATTAGTTACAAAGTGTGTTTAAAATTGATAAAGAAACAGGAAATTTCTGTTAAATAGGTCGTATAACATGTCTCATGCCCTATCTCATGCGTGAGTAGAGCAACTCGACCTTGCTCCGTAGAGCAATGAGAAGATTACGTCTGGGCTAAGCTAATGTCGCTCGTATTGCCATTTCATTTTCAATAAGTTATATTATTTATAAAATCTGTCAACTTTTCAATAACACATCAATATCATCTTGGCACATCGAAACCAGAGGTTCATAGCCACGCGAACACGATCTCTCCAAATATTCCTTCTTGAGATAATATTTCAGTCATTCAATGTAGAGTACACCTCCATCAAATGATGCTTAACGTTATTATCCCAGCTCATTCTTGGCCTACCAGTTAGACACTTCCCTCCGAGTCACCAAAAATATAAAAGTTAATATAATAAAATTCGTATCTGAGGTCTCAGTCGTCCTCAACTAGATAATTTCTTTAAAACATCTTTTAAGGCCTTTCGGAAGAACATGTTGCATCTTCAGCTTTTTAAAAGGTATTATTATCTGTTAAATTTTTATACAGAGGATCCAGATCATTGAGTAGGTTAATATTCTTGGCGTCTTTCAATATTTCAGTTTCTTCGAGGGTGTTAATTCGGAAGTGCTACTCTCTCTCTCTCTCTCCTCTCTCTCTCTCTCTCTCTCTCTCTCTCTCTGTAGAATCGATAACACGTTGTTGATAAAGAAATGTTGACCCTGCTTCTATTTTATGTTTGGCAGTGCTTGATTTACCATCATTATAATCTTTACAATGTTAATTAAATCTTGCATTAAAATATTTTGTGGTTCTGCTGAAATACGTGCATTGAAGCTTCTTGTAGGAAAACCAGAGTGAAAACGTCCAGTTGGTAGACCAAGAATGAGGTGGGAGAATAACATTAACTATGTATATACAGGGAATGATTGGAAAACATTAGCTCAGAATAGGGATGTATGGAGAGCTTATGTACGTGCGGCCATGAACCTACGGGTTCGATAGTGCCAGTGAGTTGGTTAGTTAGTTTTATATTTTTAGTATTCAGTTTTCTGATAGGCCTATATGGGATGCTAGGAAACTTCAATAACGCACCATAAAGTTAATGGCACTGGAGACTGTTTAACATGCAATGTAAGTCACTAGAGCCCGGACTTGTGTGCGAAATGCATGTATTTTTTTATGCGTTAGAAAGTATGCGGAAATGATTCACAGACAATTTGAGCGGTAATTGATAATGCATGGAAATGCATATTCGAGGGGCGGGGGTAAATGCTTATTTTAGATTTTTAATGCATAAATGCATATTTTACTCCTAAATGTGATATTAGATTATAATTTTCCCTTCAGTTAGTCACTAGTGATTAAATAATTCTTATTTAATACTTTTTTAATCAATGAAGCCTCTGCAATCATTTGGATATAAGCGTAATTCACTGAAGAATAACTGCGGAATTTTTCACATGCACCTGTGACATCATGTGATGTAGAAAGGACATTTTCATTGTATAAAACCTTCTTCACTGACAGACGAAGTAGCTTCACACAAGAAAACCTCATGAAAACCTTCCTTATCTACTGTAAAAGCTAGGAATACGTTAAGATTACCCACAAAGCAAATTATTTAATTGATTTTATTACAATATGTCTTTGCATGTTTAGTGTGCATATTTTCTTTATTTTTTCTGGCATATTTACATGCATACAAATCCGTGCTCTAGTCATGTCTAAGGGCCAGAAATGCCTTTTTGTTGCTACAAGCGTGTTGTCTATGCAGTGTTTGCTAAAATATTGAGCGTCCTTGGCAATATCGTATCATATGTACGTATTTAAAATAAGTTTACATCACAATTTTATGGTAATTAATTTTTAATACTTTCTAGTATCACATTTTCCAGGCATCCTTGATACGAAGTAGTAACTCGTTAACCTTTATAGATACGTCCGATAGCACATTCAATGGAGCGTTCATTCACAGATCAGAATGTTTTGTAATAAATACCTTATCTTCAGTACCCATTTCCAATGATTTCGTAACAGAGTACTTTATTTTCCATAGTTTAATCTCTCTTTACGTATATTCTTACTTTTACATGCAATATGCCACTCGATATTTATAGGTTTTGGACCTGGAAATCGAAGATTTTTAAACTCTGAATCGTACACATACTTTTTTTTTTACCACAGAAGGATATGGATGGCCTCCATGGATGAATGATCAGCTAAATGCAGGGTCACCTCAGAATTAACACGAATATTTAAGACAAGAGACATCAATCAAACACTGGGAAAACTAAATACCTGTGTATAGGAGAAGAAATGGAAAATATAAATTTCAAGAATGGAGAAGAACTAAAACCTAGTATTAAATGCACTTATTTAGGAACAAAATTAGACCATTCAGGCGATAACACAGTGGAAATTAAAAATAGAATCGCACAAACAAAACAAGGAATAAATGCTTTGCACTCTGTTTGGTGGAGCAAAAATATTACAAAAATAGAAAATTACAAATATATCAAACCATAATTCAGAGCATTTTAACATATGGTGCTGAAGTCTGGCAAATTCCTACCAGGGAAATGAAAAGAATTTTAAATACAGAAATGGATGTTTTTTTAGAAGATCAGCTGGAAAATCTAGAATGGCTAGAATACGAAATAAAATAAGGGACATTACGGTGTACAAGAGGAGCCGGACATCATAGACATTATAGAAAAGAAAAGATTACAGTGATATGATCATATCAAAAGAATGCCAGAGCAAAGATTGCCAAAAATTCTTATGGAATGGATCCCAATGGAAAGGAGGAAGAGAGGAAGACCGAAGAAAACTTGGGTAGAAGGGGTACAAGCAGCTATGAATATCAGAGGAATGGAGGAAGATCAATGGATGGACAGAGAGGAATGGCGTTTGGTTTCCGGAAGACGGCGGCAGCTTACGAACAATATATATGATTTAGGAAACGTTGGCCTACTGATCGAGTACGATGCCATATGTTCACATTTAGTAATTAGAAATTAAATATCGTAGACAATTTTCTTAAATAAAAGAAGAAACACAATTTTTTGTAGCGATATGATTTTTTTTGGTAGAGGTGTGGTGATGAGCTTCTACATTAATTATTTTTTTCACACTATGCACGTGTAAATCGAGATGTAGTAATTGTGGTAGCGAGTTGAGATTTGTTGTAGCCTACAGTGATTGCATATCTCCAACTTGATCGGAGGCTCGCGGTTTGGTTTCCTGTCAAACACTATGGAATTTTTCAGGCGAAGAAAATTCCAACAAAGATATTTATTTATTCTTTATTATTTTGCGCCGTGTTTTTCGGATCTGCTACCATTTTGCGCACCGTTTCTTTAGAGGATTTTCTCATATATTCCATTTCACTCATAGTAGCATCGAGTTCATAGCTATCAGTGCTATTTCTAATCCTTTGCCCGGGCCCATGAGAGGCAAAGATTGATTCATCCTTCCTATCTAGATTCATAAACATTAATCAACAATAATTCTTAAAATACACTGTAGTAAATTATTATTCTTAGTTAACCTGAATATACTATTATTAACTATGAAAGCTAGACTGGAAAAATGAGCTCATGTAACTTTGAGAAAGCTTGTATACGGGAATTATGCAAGACAGCTGTAGCGTAGCTAACAAATACAATAATCAACATTGATATTTACTTAAAATGAGATTTAATGTTTAAATTGCACGTCTGAAGTTGAAAAGTGAAATTAAATATAAACATAACTTGATCATTAAAATATTAAAGAACAAACAATAAGTAATAACAGAAATAACATTGTTTACACAATCAACCACACATACATATTTTTTAGTCGTGCCTAGGGTGCCTTGCCCTGGCTTGCCGGACCAAACCCAAAATACGCAGCTCTCCTGTAGCTCGCGTCCTCCAGACGACAGACAAGTGTTCCAACGAAAATCTATGATCGAATGATAGAGTTCACTACGTGTTTGGCCTATTTGAGAGTTCCGAGGTAGAAGGGGAAGTTGCGCACTACAAACAGAGCAAAGGAAGGGCTAGGAAGGAGAATGGGAGTAGATACAAAGAGAAAGGAAATTGGCATAGTTCACGAATCTCACTGTAGAGGGAGGATAACAACACAAATGTATCAAACCGAAATAGCACTTTCCGTTCAATTTCACCCTCTCCTTTTCTAGGGTTCACATTCTTTATGGGACTTGCAAAGCCTTGGGCGGGTCACTTGTGGCCTAGAGCATGAACTTTGAATCGCACACTAAAGGCTCTCCACTCTTAAAGTAATCCTCATCAAAACATAATAATTTGACCTGCTCTCTTTTCATTCGTTTAGTTCCCTTCATTAAATTAAAATATGTCCTCTAAATATACTTGTTATTCTTCGTGAATGAAAATAATAATATTCATAACATAGAAAATATTCTAAATATACCTGTATACTTAAAATAGTTTCTTACATATGGATGATGCATTTGAGTCATGCTTCAGTCGATTCTGATGCAACAAAATGGCTGTAGGTGTCGAGACTTCTGCCGTTTTCGCCATCTAAATTTTTAAAACAGGAGTTTGGAAAACCTTTGACTAGTGGTAAAAAGAAATGTATTTCACAAGTTAAATGAAAAATATCACCAGCTTTCTTGTAATTTATCCCATTCAACGATCAGATGTCTTACATACTTCACACGTGCTCCCTGTCAATGTGACAGAAATTATGGCGCGAATGGCGGAAGGATACAACTGGAAAGAGTGGCTGTCCTTCCTGCTCCATGGTTATCAGGATATCATGGTACTGCCTAACATACCATACGATGGCAAAAAGTAATGAGCTCACAACCAGACTTAATCTACTCCACTCCATGGCACGAAGCCTTTCAAGGCCATTGACCTACCAGTATGTGTTAATCACAGATGGATAAACATAGTCTATAACCAGTATAGAAGTGATATGTCGGGTCCCAAGACCCAAAGATGAGAATTAAAATACCGATCCTCAATTCAATCGAAAAGTAGATATTTTTAACACCTGACCATATCGGGAATAGAATCAAGATCGCCTGAAATGAGAAAAAGTACATTAGCTTCCATCCACAGAAATAAAATATGTTATTAATATATATGGTCACACATTCAAATACCTTATATAATGGAAATGGTCAGTTAATGACAAATGAGGGAAATTTTGAAGAGGTGGCTGAATTGAAATACCTAGGAACAATAATCACAAATACAAATGAGATGCACAAAGAAATTAAACATAGGCTCAATTATGGAAATGCATGCTATTATGTATTACAGCGATCCTTGTCGCCCCAACTCCTTTCAAAAACGTTAAACTAAAAATATATAAAACCATTATTCTAGCAGTTATATTATATATATGCGAAACATGGACTCTTACTTTAAGGGAGGAAAGAAGATTAAGAGTATTTGAGAATAAAGTTCTTAGGAAACATTTTGGACCAAAGAGAGATGAACAGATAGGCGAATGGAGAAGATTACATAACAGTGAACTGCATGGTCTTTATAGGAAGCCAGATATTATAAGAACAGTTAAGTCTCATAGTCTGTGATGGGCAGGTCATGAGACACGAATGGGGAATGAAAGAGGTGCATGGAAAACCAGAGGGAAAACGCTCAGTTGGTAGACCAGGAATGAGGTGGGAGAATAAATTAAGGGGGTGATAGGTGAAATTTTCGACATTTTCGGTCAAATTTAGCATTTTTGTTTTTTGTTTAAATGAAATATGTAAATTATACGATCTAAAGATTTCTGTAAGGAAAACGAAGACCATGGCTTTTAGAGGAAGAGATCCAGTGAGAACCAAAATTATTTTAGAAAATCAAAGTATAGAACAGGTGTCTAGTTTCAAATATTTGGGCTGTGATGTTGGCTACAATGTGGAAAGAGATATTGACTCCAAAATAAATAAATTTCAGACGGTGTGTGGGACAATACAGAGAACATTCAAAAATAAAATTAGAAAAGAAACCAAGATAAAAATGTATAATGTTATGGCGGTTCCCACAATATTGTATGGATGTGAAACTTGGGCTCCAGTGAAAAGACAGAGGGATAGAATACAGACGGCAGAGATGCGGTTCCTAAGACAAGCAAAAGGATGTACAAGACTTGATAGAATAAGAAATGAGGATATAAGAGAAGAATTGAAAGTACAGCCTTTATTGGATAAAGTCACGAATTACAGACAGAAATGGATTGATCATATGGATGGAATGAGTAAGGAGAGATATCCATTGTTAGCCAGAATTATCAAGCAAGAGGAAGACGTGATGTTGGAAGACCTAGAAGACGTTGGGCTGATGCAATATGAAGTCGGAACGGGCAATTGCCTAATCCCTGGAGTGATGATGATTGTCTTTTGTATTAAAAAATACTACGTAGACCTACCTTAAAGTATAAGTTGGCGAAGTTTCAGTGTCCTATGGCGCTTGTAAGTCTCCCTAATGACTGTAGGAGGGAATGTATGCTACATTCCAATTTAACTGCATGCAAACTTTCAAATTGGCTTTTCCACACTTTTGTTTTCATTGCATGTCAATACATTCAAATCAAAATAGCATTGACAAATTTAATGATAGAAGCACGAAATTTTAACTGCATGTCCCACACACTATGGCTAATAATTCTATGAATGGATTTTGAAACAACGTTGATGGTTTTTTAAATAAAAAATAAAATATGTATAGTAATTAAAAAAAAAAACGAAAATTTTCATATGCAGAGGATATATATATATTTTTTCTTCCTTTATTATAATGATATAGAAAAGTTAATGCATAGTGTTGTTCTAAATAAGTCAGTGGTCGTGTAGAAAAAAATGTTACTAAATATTATGGGACTTATTAAAAATTTAAATATGCAAATTTTAAAATGGAATTTATTCAATAGCTCAAAAACCTTTAAGCCTAGAAGGATGAAACTTTAATATAATATTACTTATTATGATATGAATGTGTGTACAAACAATCAAGTATGTAGCTTAAAAACTGTAGAAAATAGAAAATTCACCCATCACCCCCTTAACTATGCTTTGAGGGAAGTAGATTATACAGGGAATGATTGGAAAACATTAGTTCAAGGTAGGATGTATGGAGAGCTTATGTCCGTGCGGCCATGAACCTACGAGTCCGATAGTGCCAATGAGTTATATATAGCTCGTTACTAAATGCATAATTAAAATAATTCAAGTTGTATTATTTCTTATTGAGAACATGTTAAGGTATCGAACACTCATTTCTTCGGAATTTTATCCTTCTCTTCTTTTTTAGCACAAAGAAGTTATTACAACGTTAGAAGCCATGAACACTATATTAATATTGAAGTTGAATCACGATAGCTCGTTACTGTAAGGGAAATTGAACTCCGATGGCTTATGCAATAAGCTAATATTGATGCGACTCACCATCCACTTTATGCTTCGATTAGCTTTTGCTGAAGCAAGATAATCAGAAAGCATTCCAATCAAATGAGGATAGGCTACTTCATCATATCACGGCCCCACAACATTTAATGTTAATAAAAAATGTAGACTATGTTCAGAGTACTGAATCTATTGGATATAATGCATTTTTTCAATTCTATCTGTAGTAATTCTGCCCGAGGGCAGGTCTTTGACTGCAATCATAGCAGTTTCATGCTGTGCTTTGCAGCTTTACTAGGAAATTATAGGTGGTAGCATACCGTTGCTTTCCACACCAGTGAAGGATGATGGTGATAATGATGATGATAGCCGGATGATTTTCGGGGACTGTTGGGCCCTAAGCATCCTGACATTTGTCTTACAGGTGAGGAAAACCCCCCCAAAAAAAAAACCCTCACCCAGGAGCCTGTCCCGACCGGGAATCGAACTCGGGCCCGCTGCGTGACAAGGCAGAACGCTACCTCGAGATCATAGCGGTGGACTTTTTTCAATTAGTTTAATTATTTTAATACAGAGTGAAATTATCTGTTTTCTTGACACATGTCCATCGCTGAGGCATGGTCGATGGATTTCCAACTGGTAGGGGATTTTAGGCCTAAATCTCCACCTGGTCTGGGTCAATGCCCCTTGTCTTGTTCTGCCTGGAATACTGATAACCACAAATGACCAGTGATTACCGTGCTCGCATGTGGTTTCGGATTCCCAGATTCAAACTCGGTCTGGATTTTCAGGGCGTAAATATTCTGAGTATGGCTTCCTTTGGAAGAGAAGTAAGGCCGTGAGTCACGTGTCATAGATTTAAGGAACACAAAGAAAATTTAAACATGAAATAAGAGAGCTCTGAACAAATTTTGTTTGTTCTTTCATGTCAGCGTAGGATTTTCGGCACTCGCCTTATTTACCTAGGCTGTTGAAGAGACAGTATAATAAAAATGCTAACCACATATCTACCATCAAAAGTGTGGGGTGCTTTTTATGATTTTTACATTTTATTCTTAGAGTCTTTACTTTTACCAATATCTGTTTATTATCAAATGTATTAATTGATATAGAGCACCGCACTCTTTTGATGGTAAAATGATTTTCTTTTTGTTGATAACTCTACTTTTATTCTATATGTGTTGGAGATGATTTTTTTTGTTGACCACTTTAATTTTATCCCAAGCGTGTGGGAAATTAAAATTATTTTTCATTTTTTAGTTCGGTTTTCTAATAAAGCGTGTTGTTTAGTTTTTTTAAAACTGTTGTTTATTCTGAAATATAGGCCTATATCAACTGAATAAGATTAAATTATTTTCAGTATAAAGAGTGGAAAATATTGTTATTGGTCTGAATTTTAAGTTCGAATTTGGGATAAAATAATTATATAGACCTGTAGGGTCACAAGCGCATGGTTCCACGAAAAGTAGCCTATGTAAGGGATTTGGACTGTAATAACTTTTTCCGATAACATATCTAATCAGGCGGCTGCAATATATGTTTTCCTGCGTATAACAATAACAGTATTTTTGTTTAGTTTTTAAATCCGCTTTAGTGCTAAAACCAACAGTGGGATCGAAAAATTAAAAAAAAAAATTCAAATCCCCTATGTATTACATATAAATTAAACCACAATTATAAAGTAGATTATGAAAAAAATACGTACAAGATTAAGCTAAGACGGAGAAGTTAGCCTAATAGCATAGTGCTGGAATTCGGAATTTCTAAAAGGTTAGACTTATTCGAATGTGTCTAAATGGCACAAAGACTTGGGTGCGTGTAAGCAGTTTTGAAATTCCCATTGGGTTAAAGAAAGGAGATACACTATCTCTTCTGTTATTCAATTTTTGTTTAATAAACAGGATGTTAAAAGCATTTTAAACAAAGAGTATTAAATAAATAATTAAAATTATCATGGACTAGTGGTCAGCGTTTCTGACTACATTTTTTTGAGGTCCTAGGTTCGTTTTCCGGTCAGACCTTAGGCATTTTTCCTTAAAGGCAATTATTCCTGAGGTTGCCATGATTTGAGATTTAGGTTAAGGACTCTCGTGGCGCTTCATTACCATTTATCACCCATCATATCATCGGGGTAACGTAACTTCACCTTACAACCTAAGAAATGGATTGCAATCTAATGGCATTCGAATATATATATATATATATATATATATATATCGATAAAGCGTCACTGCTATGAAGTAAAAATATTCTCTTTTGTTTGCTTACTTATTATAGTAGCTAGCTACCAGGTGGCAGTGAAGTCCGAGTTCTCGCTCCATCTCGTAATAATGGAGAATATATATATATATATATATATATATATATATAAAGAAAAATTATTTTTTTTATTAATTTGCCCGGTGGTGTAATGAATAGCACGCTGGAGTACCAATCCAGAGGTCCGGGTTCAAATCCCGTCGAGGCATTTATTTTTCTCATGTCATATACATATATCGCAAAAATTAACGACTACAATGAAGAAATAATATATGAACTTAACCCTTAAATTGATAAAGCACCAATTTCTCGTGTCACTTATTTGAATGTTGCGGACCGCACTGAAAACGGTATCATACATAACTATTATTATTGGGTATATTGTGTAATTCTACACACATTAAGTAATTTCTACTCGTTCGTTTTCTTCTGTTTTATTAAAATTATAAAATAAAATAAACTAATTGATGTATCCTATGGGAAACATTGCGAATTTAAGGGTTAAAAACAATATATCCAACATAACCAAACTTGAAAACGAATCAATCTGATAATAAGAATAAAAAAACTAGATAACTTTTACGTATACAGTTAAAGAAACAACAAAATTAGCCAAAGCTCTACAAAAGCTTAACAAACATATAAACATAGCATATAGAACTGGAAATAAAGGACATAATAAAAATAACATTGAAGAAAATGATTTTAACATCAAAGGAGTATATAAATGAACGTGTAAAGATTGTAACAAAGTTTATATCGGAAGAACCAGCAGAGTTTAAAATATATTTAAAGAGCACATTAAAGAGTTCGTATACGCGGAAAAGAAATCCAGTCATGCCAAACATATAATTCAGGCAGGGCATCATATACAAGATTAATATCAGTATTGCGTGGAGAGAATATACCAACGAAAATAAACATACTGGAACAGATGAAATTATAAAATAAATCAATAACAACTTGATTCTAAACAAGTACAAAATCCTCTATATAAAATTATCAGCAGCAAGCCAGAACTTCACGAGGGTCGATGCCAATAGACCTGCTTCCTTCTGCTGATGATGGGGCTAATCCCGAAAGGCCTACCATTTTGTTCATAATCTAAGTTGGCGAGGAGACTGACCTTTAAGGTACATTAATTTTAATCCATTAAATGTACTGTATTCATCTCCCAAGCCTTCTGAGCACTGTGAAGAAGTTGGTAAACTAGGACTCCAAATACCTTGCAGGTTATAAAGATATGTCAATTTTGACATCTCATAAATTGTGGATATTCTCGGTTAAAGATGCTTCTCTGAAAAATAACGGTTTTATTCTTAACTTATTCATTGCGACAACATATATATAATATATATATATATATATATATATGTAGCGTGCTGCCTTGTCACGCAGCGGGCCCGGGTTCGATCCCCGGTCGGGGCAGTTTTTCTGGGTTAGGTTTTTACCGGGGTTTTTCCTCACCTGTAAGACAAATGTCAGGAAAACTTTAAGGCCCAAACGGTCTCCGAAATCATATGCCATCATCATCATTCTTATCATTATCATCACCATCATCCTTCATCGGTGTGGAAAGCAACAGGAAGCTACCACACCTACACAATTCCCTAGTAAAGCTGCAAGCATAGCATGAAAATGCTATGATTGCAGTGAAGGACCTGCCTTCGGGCAGAATTACTATGGATATATATAGTGGAATTCCGATAACTAGAAATAAAACAGTTCAAACAATACTACATGCTGATAATCAAATAATATTATCGGATTCCGAAGACTGCTTACAAATAGCAGCGTACCAATTATTTAAAATTGCCAGCAAATATAATATGAAAATTTCCACTTCAAGATCTAAATCTATGAGTGGAAAAAACATACAAGGGTGAAAATTGAGATTGATGGAAAATGATAGAACAAGTGTCTGATTTCTCATACTTAGGAAGTGTATTTGCAGGACATAAGAGTGACACTGATCAAAATTACAAAAATATAATTAAATGATTGGTGTAACAAGACATTTTGGTAAATAGATGAGGACAGATCCAAAACTAGATAACATAACGTCACATCAAAAGCTGCTCTAAAATACGGAAGTGAAATTTGGATTTTAAATAAAAGAAATTCTCATAAACTTAGAGTAAGCCAAATGCGCTTCTTACGATCATTGTTAGGAGTTACTAGACTGGATCATTAAAGGAACATTGTTATTAGAGAAAAACTTAGAGTACCAGGTTTAAATGAATATATAGAAAGATACCAACAAGAATTGTAAAATCATGTGAGAAGAATGGGAAGAAACAGACTTTCAAAATTGACATTCCAATATACTCCAATTGGAGAAAGGGACCAAGGAAGACCAAAACATAGGTGGAAAGATGGAAAGATGATGACCATGTTGTTTAGATTTACCGTCACAGACCACATGGTCTAAAACGGATTTGTTCGTGATGTTTATATATATTAAAAACGAATAAATTATTCATGCATGAATTCGTTGTGCGAAACATTATAATGCGGTAGTTAGCCTTTAAGTCATCATATATAAATATAGTAGTAAAAGTGACATATAAAAGATTTCAGGGGCTTTTGAACGTTATTCGTTCTTTCCTGAGAAATGTAAAAATATTTACACTCACGCTAGCAGCTCGACCTTAACATACATAAAAACTCTGAGACCCCTCTCATGTTTAAATCGTAAACTTTGCCACCTACCGTATTTTATCTTGGACTTAAGTTATATAACAATAGAAAGTTATGTTTTCAAACACTTACTGCACATTATTATTATTATTATTATTCCTCCGATCACTAACTGGAGTAACTTTAAGGGATAGAATGAAAAGTGATGAGATAAGGATGCAGTGGAATAGTAGGGAAATGGTTGAACATATACAAAATTATCAGATTAAATGGTTCCAACACGTCCAGAGAATGTCAAGTTCTCGTTTACCAAAGATGATTTACCACCTCAACCCTAAAGGCAAAAGAGACCTCGGAAGACCCTTCAGCCGATGGAAAGATCAGTTTTTGTAGTCGCAGAACGGGCATAATCACCCAATACTGCATTCGGAAGAAGAAGAAGAAGATTATTATTATTATTATTATGCCAAGAGACATGTACACTATTCGTTTTTATGGAATATTCGTCCTGAATCACAAACATTTCCTATAAGAATTTACTCCAAACTATTTTTTTCACTCTTATCGAGCAGTAGAGAATAATTTCTCACTGGTTGTCGTTAAAATAAATACGTAAACAAATAAACTAACAATACGTAAATATACAAGTAAATACATATAAACATACATACGTATATAAAGGAAAGTAAATAAAATGCTAATATGAATACAAATAAGTAAATGGAATAATTAACAATCGTAAACAACTTAGATAATAAGAAAATTAAGTAAATATACTAGTTAAAATAAAATGATAAATACCTGGGTAAATAAATACCTGTAGTGGTAATCATATAGGATTTCTATTAGGTGTTAATTGATAAGAAATGTCGGGAATTTTCTATAGCGTATTATGAAAATGAAATAATGAAGCTACGTTGTTAGTTTATGCTGATGATGTAGTATTATTGGCCGATAGCGAGGAGATACTAAAGGACAACACGCACACACTATTGAGTAACACTAAGAAATTAGGACTGGAAGTAAATATCAATAAAACTAAATATATGGTCACACGTAGAAATTCATTAAATAATGGAAATGGACAGCTAATGACAAATGAGGGAAATTTTGAGGAAGTGGGTGAATTCAAATACCTAGGAACAATAATCACAAACAGGAATGAGATGCACAGAGAAATTAAACATAGGCTCAATTCTGGAAATGCATGTTATTATGCATTGCAGAGACTCTTGATGTCCTAACTCCTTTCAAAAAACGTTAAACTGAAAATATATAAAACTATTATTCTACCATTTATATTATATGGGTGCGAAACATGGACTCTTACTTTAAGAGAGGAAAGGAGATTACAAGTATTTGAGAATAAAGTACTTAGGAAAATTTTTGGACCAAAGAGAGATGGACAGGTGAATGGAGAAGACTACACAACAATGAACTACATGGTCTTTATAGGAAGTCAGATATAATAAGAACAGTTAAGTCTCGTAGACTGCGATGGGCAGGACATGTTACACGTATGGGGAATGGAAGATTTGCATGGAAGCTTCTTGTAGGAAAGCCAGAGGGAAAACGCCCAGTTGGTAGACCAAGAATGAGGTGGGAGAATAACATTAACTATGATTTGGGAAGAAGATTATACAGGGAATGATTGGAAAGCATTAGCTCAGGATAGGGATGTATGAAGAGCTTATGTCCGCGCGGCCATGAACGTACGGGTTCGATAGTGCCAGTGAGTAAGTAAGTACGTTGAGAAAGTTTTTTAGACTGTAGTTTATTTTGAAATGTTGATAAAAATACCATCTGCAAGTTTCTGAAGAAGGAGCACATGTTCAAACGTGAGTGCTGTGGCGCGTCAAAATTTATTCCCATTATTTTTGACATACTTAGCGTTAGCTATTGGGGGTAAGATGCATATAGATTTCCTGTATACGTTCGATACCATCCACAGTTCACATACTGATTGTGATGCCAGTCTGCACCGCAGTCGCATAGCTCGCGCACTCTAAAGTTGAGCGTCAGTGACGTCATTGTTGTTCTTGGGTAAACAAGAGGTGAATTTGTACTACTACTGACTTAAAATTGTTATTACTGAAGAGGCATTTAAAATGTGAATTTGTACTTAGAATTTATTCTAAGTTAAGCCAAACTTATAACTGACTGCAAAATTACCACGTGTAGCATACGACAGGAACTATCTCAACACTGATACAAACAACACAGTCAACAATTTTCCTTCAGATCTTTACTACGGGTTGGAATGTAGAGTGAGAGCTAACAGTTTGGTTATAAGACGCAAATAAGTAGGTATCGAACCGCAAGATAAGAGAGTGCGAAATATACATTTTGTTGGAGGCCATCAATTTAAATTCCGATGTAATGCTCTTTTATTGAGTTACTGGAGATTATGTGGATCGCACATCCACCTCAAGCGTTGTTACGTTGTTACAACAGCCAAAACATACACTTTTCGGATCAAATCAAGACATTTCCCGTTCCCATTTTCATACCGAACATATCACTTACGCCAATTTATGCAGCGAAAATTTATATACTAGTAATTTAACTAATACTCATATTAGCTAAGATTCTTAGATTATGTCAGGTTATTTTAATTTTTGACTAGCTTTCCCAGGAAGCTATCAGTAACTTATACTGACATGGATACATACCTGAAATTTTGATGGAATTATCTATTTTCTATATAACACCTGAACATCAAAATTTAGCTGTGGCGGATATCTACAAGGCCTCGACTTAAAGCTGGAAAGTGTTATGTTCGACCATTTGGAATGTGGCAGTTGGACAGCCCCTATTAGCTCCGCTCCTTATAGCGGAGATGACATCCTAAAAAGTAGGTAAACAAAAGTGGCTTGTGTAGTGATGGAAGCACAAATTATTTCATACCATGCACAACATATAATCACGCCATTTTCACATGGTACTTCACATTTGTTTGCAGCAATATCTACAGATACAGTAAATTCAGCAGGTCGTTAACAAATAATTAATCGTAAACCATAAATATTTAATCAGCCCCGGAATAGCGGAAAGAAAAATTGGTAATGAATAAATGACTGCATTTTCAAAGTAGTGTCACCTTTAAACACTTCGAAAGTAGTTTGCTATGATTAATAATTATGACCATACAATTATAGACAATTTAATTAAGAAAATGTGTTATAAAAACTATTAAATAAGTTTTTCCTCTACCTAATAAATACATAAATCCATCCATAGCAATTCTGCCCGATGACAGGTCTTTCACTTGGAGAGGGTTATTGTTGGGCCAAGAGGTAAAGATTGGATTTAGTGACACTAGGAATACTGAAGGAGTTCTCCATGTGTGAGAACTTAGGTTGCTCGGTTGGTATTCGGTAGAGTTGAGGTTCTTATCTCGGGATTCCACGAGGACTTCGTCGGGCAGAATTAATGTACAAAGAATATCTGGTAAAAGTAGTTTATTCTTGACTTTTATAAACTGCAAGTAATTGTATATATATGAAGTGAATTTATCCAACTTTTTAGAACGTAGTGTTTTGAAGTGACTTGATGAAATTATACACGAGAAGTAAGTGACGAGGAGAAGCCTCTCTCGCCTATAGGTAAATTGTTACTCCCACTACCTCGATCACGTGGACCTAAGGTCTGTGCTTAGGCACATATAACGAAACATATAACTGGTTAATGCGCCCTCCTATTTTGATTCCGGGGGTGTTACAAATTTATTATTGGCGATTTACGCCTTCAGAGGTTGGACCTTTTTTCCCCGTGCTGGCTTCACGTACAGTCTAGTCACAAACATTAGCTAGGCTTGGGTTTTTCTTAGGCTTGGGTTTTTTCCTAGGCTTCCGACGCTAGAAACTTGCCAAGTTCCCACACTTTTGCTAACGATGTTTGTGTCAGGGTAAAACCCCCGCTTGTACATTAGGTAATGGGTTATGGTTATCACGCTAAATCAGTTAACTGGAGGCTTAGAAGATATCTCTACTCAATCTGTCGAGCAAAGGATTATTGTCATTAGTAAGTTATTATCATGTGTCAGCCACTTCCGTCTTCACAAAAGAAAGGGTTACATTACCTGAGTTGTCAGTCTTCTTTAATAACTAATAATTTGATTACATTGATGCTGACTTCTTTGGATCATTTTATACGGCCTTTGCTCCTACATAATCAGGTTCCACTCTCTTCCCTGATCGATTTGAATATAAATATGACCTAAGTCCAGTAACTGCTTCATTTAATGATGTTATAATATCATCTGATTATTATTGCCGATAGGGATTTATTTAGATTTACACAGGAGGCTGTATGAATGGATTGCCACAAATGCCCTATAAACAAATGGAAAAATCAAGGGATTTTTTGTTTATAATCCTCTCGCGTAATATAATGCTAGTATCATAGCTATAGTGGCCTTTAAAGAAAAAATGGCTATAATATTTTGGTTAGAGCACGTTAACCCTGAGAGTGTTGCCAGCACGTCAATTATGTTCAGATTGTAAACACTGATATGTACCCCTTTTACCTGGGATCGTTCTTTGAGGTTAAATAGACTCACTTTCTGCAATATAGACATACATAAATATTCATTAAGAAAAAAAAAGATACACCCTTAATATATTTGGTGGTCTACTCAAACCATTCATGCTTATACAATTACCATTCAAAACTATTTAGTTGAATACCAGTATAGCATAAATTGCTTCTTCATGTGTAACTGTTTATTTTCAATTTAATTTACACCTTAATATCTACCTACATTATAATGTGCGTCTACAGCTTGGGATTCATTTGCGATGAACCAGTTTTGTCTACTTCAAACCATATGTCGAATAACACTTCAGTCTTGCTAAATTTAATTTAAATTGAGTCAATAAGACTTATTTACATGGATCTATATCTTTGCGACCAAAATACTAATATCGCGTTTAAGCAGCTGTGCTATCGTTATAAACAATTATTATTGATAGTATTACACCCTTATCATATTTTCCCCATAGGTATTGCATACATACGAATTCATCATGATTATTAATCCATGAAATATTCATGATTCTTAATATTTTATTCTCAACATATTTCGGCCCATTTACTTTGCCAAAGCATAGCTGGCTATATCATTGCTCAGCCAAACGACGTTATTTTCTTAAGCGTGCAAAATCATTTCCTTCGACTGCAGAATCGTATAGTATGTCACATTCGCTTCCACCAGCGACCATGACCTCATCTCATCTCATTATTAACATCGAATACAAATTCGCACAAATTGTCACATTCGCTTCATCAGCGATCATGACCTCATCTCATCTCATTATTAACATCGAATACAAATTCGCACAAATTGTCACATTCGCTTTCACCAGCGACCATGACTTCATCTCATCTCATTATTAGATAATACGGGATCCCTTGCCCTCAAATATTTTCAACAAAATAGCACGTGTTATACAAACACAGTGACGTGCCGCTTCGGCCCACGTCTACAAATTAAATTCTGTAAATATAATCAACAAATAAATTCCTCACGCTTTATAGGTTCACACCGTCACTCGGCCTTTCAATTAAGGTGCATTGAGCTTCACCCTGTCTCATTAGCTCCTATATTTACGCTGTCTGATTGTTATTTTAGACAAAAGAATCATAATCACCATGATATTATTCGTATTCAGATTGTTGTACAAGTTTCTTCAATTACCTATATGTATTAAACAATGACAATGGCCTATCTGGGCTCATTTTAACATTTACTGGATTAAGTAGATACTGGCAGCTTTCTGCTCGAGCGATTGGGTTAAAACATTTAAAAATATAGATCCATTCTCTATCGATAAGTTCAAATCAACAATTTATTAATCGCCCTCAATCTTAGCTGAAAGTGGACATGCATGTGTTATGTATTCACCCTAATTCAATTAATTATATCATATTCATCAATATGGGGGTATTATCATGATTAATATCTAAATTGACATTTCACTTTATTTTTTTTCGCAGTCATTGTGCCCTTTCCTCTCGCGATTAGCGTTTTCATCTAGGCCTATTTAATCACTTTATTAGTGTTATTTATTTTAATTACTGATTATATTTGGTACTTTACCATACAACACTTATTTATTTTTTTTTCACTAATACTTTTCATTTATGTCCTAATCTCAGCTAGTATTGAGTTCGAATCCCGTGAAAACTGGTTCATGCATTTAAGTATAATTTATCAGGTCTTGTTTTTTTTTTTTTTTTCGTTTGGGGATTATGTAGAGCTTATATTGTTTGTACCTTTTGTATGTTATAATATCAAAATTTTGTCCGGTATATAACCACTTCCTTACCTGGGTACTGCATAATTTTTCGCGTTTTACCTTGACCTTTATCTCATACCTAAAATCACAGTAGTGTCTACCTGTGCACACAATACAATATAGTACAATGCAAGACATACACACATACGTAATATATCCATTTCCGTTGTCATTCTTACGTGTAAAAATCTCTCCCCTCCTATTGTTTTCGAGTGTCATTTTCACTGTCCGTCTATCTACCCTTAATACTATGAGTGTCTAATTTCACCAGGCCTGTTAACTCGCAAAGGCCTTCCTGTAACTATTATTATATACATGTTTTGCGAATAACTACGCCCACAACGCAAACAAACTCTGAACACTCGCAATGGTACTTTATTCACATTTTTATTTTCTCGATCTTGAAACTTCGCCACCTGTCACTCATCCATATACCATTCCATAAGTTTGCTACGAACCAGATAGGGCTTGTTCGCTCACGCCTTCTCCTTGTATGGCCTGAGTTTCTGTAAGTGGTAACGTCCCATAACCTTGTCCCTGGCGTCGGCCCACTTTACCCTCGTACGTTGTGTGTGCCGAATTGTTTTTGGATATGAGCCCTGGCACTTTTCTATTCCTACTTCTTAACAACATAAATCCACACAGATATATTCGCCGTTTAAATCACTGTAATATTTTTGATTTCTTATATAGGTAAAAAGTAAAAAAAATGCTGATTTCTGTTGTTGTGTCACGTACTGCTTCCTTCCTTCAGTTGCTGTCTGTCTGTCTTGTTGCCATCATCTTCTCTGTCCTGGTTGCCTCGTGGTCGGGGGACTTATCGGTTCGGTTCGTTCTGGCTGGGCCGTTGATTTCTATTCGTGTGTTACTTTACGACCTATTCTGCCCGCACGTTAGGGAGCCAATATGGAGAGGGGTTATTGTTGTGCCAAGAGGTAAAGAATTGGATTTAGTGATCCCTAGGAATACCTAAGGAGTTCTCCATGTGTGAGAACTTAGGTTGCTCGGGGTGGGATTCGGTAGAGTTGAGGTTCTTATCTCGGGATGTCCACGAGGACTTCGGTCGGGCAGAATTAATGTACAAAGAATATCTGGTAAAAGTAGTTTATTCTTGACTTTTATATAACTGCAAGTAATTGTATATAATCGGAAGTAATTTTATCCAACCTTGTTAGAACGTTAAGTTGTTTTTAAGTGACTTGATGAAATGATACACGAGAAGTAAGTGACGAGGACAAGCCTCTCTCGCCTAAGAGGTAAATTTGTTACTCCCACGACCTCGCTCACGTGGACCTAAGGGCTTTTCTTAGGCACATATAACGAAACATATACCTGGTTAATGCGCCCCCCTCCCTATTTTGATTCCGGGGGTGTTACAAATTTATTATTGGCGATTTTACGGCTTCAGAGGTTGGACCTTTTTTCCTCCCCCGTGCTGGCTTCACGTACAAGTCTAGTCACAAACATTAGCCTAGGCTTTTTGGGTTTTTTTCTTAGGCCTTGGGTTTTTTCCTAGGCGTCCGACGCTAGAAACTTGCCAAGTTCCCACACTTTTGCTAACGATGTTTGTGTCAGGGTAAAACCCCCGCTTGTACATTAGGTAATTGGGTTAGGGTTAGCCACGCTAAATCTTTTAACTTGAGGCTTAGAAGATCTCTCTACGCAATCTGTAGAGCAAAGGATTATTGTCATTAGTAAGTTATTATCATGTGTCAGCCACTTCCGTCTTCACAAAAGAAAGGGTTACATTACCTGAGTTGTCAGTCTTCTTTAATAACTAATAATTTGATTACATTGATGCTGACTCCTTTGGATCATTTTATACGGCCTTTGCTCCTGACCTAATCAGGTTCCACTCTCTTCTCTGATCGATTTTGAATATAAATATGAACCTAAGTCCAGTAACTGCTTCATTTAATGATGTTATAATATCATCTGAATTATTATTGCCGATAGGGATTTTATTTAGATTTACACAGGAGGCTGTATGAATGGATTGCCACACACTGCAATCATGGGCATTTTAACGCTATGCTTTTTCAGCTTTACTAGGTAATTATACGGTGTGGTAGCTTCCCGTTGCTTTCCACACCGGTGAAGGATGATAATGATAAGGATGATGATGATAGTTGGATGATTTTCGGGGACCGGTGGGCCCTAAGCTTCCTGACATTTGTCTTATTACAGTTGAGGCAAAACCTCGAAAAAAACCCCAACTCACCCCCAGGAGCCTGACCCTACCGGGCCCGCTGCATGACAAGGCAGCACGCTACCACCTCGAGACCACAGCGGTTGACATAAGACATAATTCAATCCATAGTTATTCTGCCCGAATGCAGGTCCTTCACTACACTCATGCTATGCTTTCAAGCTTTACAAGAGAATTGTAGGTGTGGTAGCTACCCGTTGCTTTCCACACCGATGAAGGATGATGATAAGGAGAAGGATGATGTTGAGGCCCATATGATTATACAGAAATATGTAGTGTTATAATGGCATGCTAAAAGTAGAGTAATTCAACACAATAGTGAAAAACAGAACAAAACTGGAAAGAACACTTAGAGCAATGATTACTGAGAACAGAATAACCAAAGCAGCATATAACTATTCTCACCAAGAGGAATAAGAAGTTTGGGAAGACTAAAGAATATATGGAAAGAGCAGCGATTTGGAGCCGGAACAGCCTAGCAAAAAGCCTAAACAATAACGAGATAAGAATATAATGTCATATATAGGCCCACTTTACAATAAGATCTCCAAACACTTAAAAAGCTAAACCTCCATGTGACGTTTAAAAAAAACGAATATACCTACATTAAAATATAATGGAAAGTAACAAGACTAAAAAAAAGGAACAGGTTATCAGGTTGTATATAAGTCAGAGTGTAGCACATGCGAGACAATATGCTATGTAGGAGAAACAGGAAGACATTTTATTTTTCCGTATAAAAGGACATAATGAGAGTACATAATACAAATCTAGATGCTTCAAAATACGCTAACCACGTAGTACATTAATATGAATCATTGTTTTAATTCAATGTTAAATGTTTTACATGTTTACAACAAAGAAAAAAGCTAGATTTTTAGAAAATTATCAATAAATAAATTATGGAAGAGCATTACATTTACTGAATTCACGATTGGATTGAAATAAAGCACCTCTTTTAAATTTACAAAAGAAATATTTTATGCATTCCATCCATAGAAATTCTGCCCGAAGACAGGTCCTTCACTGCAATCATAGCATTTTCATGCTATGCTTGCAGTCTTTACTAGGGAATTATAGGTTGTGGTAAGCTTCCCGTTGCTTTCCACACCGGTGAAGGATTATGATAATGATTAAGGATGATGATGATGGCCACATGATTTCGGGACCGTTTGGGCCTTAACGTTTTCCTGACATTTTTCTTACAGGTGAGGATAAACCCCGAAAAAAAGCTTCACCAAGAAAAACTAACCTGCCCCAACCGGGGATTCGAACCCGGCCCAGTCCTGCATGACAAGGCAGCCCCGCTAACCTCGAGACCACAGCGGTGGCCTTTTATACATTAACTCTTGTTTAATTTTTTTAAAGTGTGGCCTAGTTACATTTGTTTATAATAATAAAAACAAATATTTGTATTTGTGGCATACATCCGAAGAAGATATAGTGTATCGAAATGAAACATCTCTGCCATTAGAATAAATATTCATCGAAATCAACACAAACTTAGATTACTTCGAGAGTAGTATTTTCATTCACTATAACCATTTTAATTATTCGAC
>JASPKZ010000533.1:85000-90221 GCA_030220185.1 Diploptera punctata
TATATATATTCATACAAAGATGGCGAATCACATGTAATATGCTGGCTTAGGCTATATTCAAAGCATAAGGCTTGTATGATGTAGGTTCCATCAGATAATTTATTTAACCCATAAATTAAAAATGTAATATATAGAATACCGGTACGTAAATTAATTAAATATTTTTTAATAAAACAAAAGAAAACAAACGAGTAAAAATTACTTAAATTTGTGTCGAATTACACAATATATCTAATAATAACACTTGTGCGTGCTTTCGTTTTCAGGCAGTCCGCCGCACTTAAATAACTAACTCGAGAAAATTAATGTTTGCCAATTTAAGGGTTAATACACTCTGCCTATCTTTCGTAGTAATTGAATACTATCATATACATTATTTGGCATAGCCATGGAGAAGGTAATAGGAGATGCGAACATTGATACTGAAGGTACAATATTTTATAAATCAGCACAAATATTAGCATACGCTGACGATATAGAGATAATTGGAAGAACACACAATACAAGTAAAAGAAACCTTCTTAAAATTGGAAAGTGCTGTGCAAAATATAAGCTAAAAGTGAATGAATGCAGAACAAAATAAATGGAAATAACAAGCAGACCATTGATTGTCTGTTTTACAGTTGAAAAATATAGGTTTGAAAAAGTGAAAGAATTTAAGTATGTAGGCACTATGATAACAGATGAAAATATGACTGATAAAGAATCATAGACTGATGCTGGCTAGCAGAGGGTATTTTGGACTTAAAAAAACTTAGTTTCCGATATTTAGGTCGTCAAACAAAAATAAACATTTATAAAACCTGTTGCCACCTATGGCTGTGAAAGTTGGGCCCTAACAAAAACCCAAGAAAATAAAATTAGAATATTTGAAAGAAAAATATTAGGGAAATAGCCTATTTGGCCCAATATGCTAGAATGGAAATTGGCGCATTAGATATAATGATGAATTATATTAACTATATGGTGTAGATTTGAAGTACTGGAATCTTCAGATGACAATGTGGCAAACGAAGAAGAAACTGATATAAATAAGGAATGGGAGGCTATAAGAGATACTATTAAATTGTCAGCATCAGAAAGCATTGGTTGTTTAAAAAAGAGGCAAAACAAGAAATGGTTTGATGAGGAATGTGCCGACATTGTAAAGAAAAGAAAGCTAGCAAAAATTAAATGGTTACACGAGCCAAATGAGGTAAATTTAGAGCAATTGGTATGGGTAGTGTTAGACGGGAAACCACCAAGTTACTAAAGAGTAAAAAAGAGGGAATATTTGAGAGAGAAGATTAATGATCTTGAAATGAATGCAAAAAATAGGAACATTAGAGAATTATATCAGGGAATTAGTATAGAGAAGAAAGGGTTTCAGGCTAGAACAAACATAATTCGGAATGAAAATGGGGGATATGATTGCAGATTCCAAGAGTATATTAAATAGATGGAAAAGTTATTTTAATCAGCTATTAAATGTACATACAGAACAGGACATTGAGGAGGATAAGTTACAGACAGCAGAAATGCTAGTCGCAGAGCCAAGTGCATTAGAGGTTGAAATGGCAATTGAAAAATTGAAGATGTATAAAGCATCAGGTTCAGATGAGATCCCAGCAGAACTGATAAAATCAGGGGGAGAAAAATTGATGGACAAGATACGCTGTTTGCTTAGTATGATTTGGGAAAAAGAAGCTCTTCCAGATGAATGGAAGGAATCAATTATCGTACCAATTTATAAGAAAGGAGATAAAACTGATTGCAACAACTACAGGGGCATCTCATTACTTTCAACTTCGTACAAAATTCTAACAAATATATTAGTCAGCAGACTTACTCCCTATATTGATGACATTCTAGGAGATCATCAATGTGCATTTAGAAGAAACAGGTCTACAACAGATCAGATTTTTAGTATAAGACAGATTTTAGAAAAGAAATGGGAATATAATGGTACTGTACATCAACTATACGTAGACTTCCAAAAAGCATATGATTCAATTAAGAGGGAGAAGTTATATAGTATCCTGCTGGAGTTCGGAATTCCCAAAAAGTTAGTTAGACTTATACGAATGTGTCTAAATGGCTCAACGAGTAGGGTGCGTGTAGGCAAACAGTTTTCAGACACTTTTGAAATCCAGAATGGGTTTGAAGCAAGGAGATGCACTATCTCCTCTACTATTTAATTTTGTACTAGAGCATGCCATTAAATCTTTAGAGAATGAGGAAGGCTTACAACTGAATGGTATTAATAAGCTGTTAGTTTATGCTGATGATGTAGTACTACTGGCCGATAGCGAGGAGATACTAAAGGCCAACACGCACACACTATTGAGTAACACTAAGAAATTAGGACTGGAAGTAAATATCAGTAAAACTAAATATATGGTCTCACGTAGAAATACATTATATAATGGAAATGGACAGCTAATGACAAATGAGGGAAATTTTGAGGAATTGGCTGAATTCAAATACCTAGGAACAATATCACAAATAGGAATGAGATGCACAAAGAAATTAAACATAGGCTCAATTCTGGAAATGCATGCTATTATGCATTGCAGAGACTTTTGATGTCCCAACTCCTTTCAAAAAATGTTAAGCTGAAAATATATAAAACTATTATTCTACCAGTTATATTATATGGGTGCGAAACATGGACTCTTACTTTAAGGGAGGAAAGGAGATTACGAGTATTTGAGAATAAAGTTCTTAGGAAAATTTTTGGAGCAAAGAGAGATGAACAGACAGGTGAATGGAGAAGACTACATAACAATGAACTACATGGTCTTTATAGGAAGCCAGATATAATAAGAACAGTTAAGTCCCGTAGACTGCGATGGGCAGGACATGTTGCGCGTATGGGGAATGAAAGACGTGCATGGAAACTTCTTGTAGGAAAGCCAGAAGGAAAACGCCCAGTTGGTAGACCAAGAATGAGGTGGGAGAACAACATTAACAATGATTTGAGGGAAGTAGATTATACAGGGAATGATTGGAAAGCATTAGCTCAGGATAGGGATGTATGGAGAGCTTATGTCCGTGCGGCCATGAACCTACGGGTTCGATAGTGCCAGTGAGTAAGTAAGTAACTATATGGTGATACAGGTATCATTAGGACAATGAAGATGGCACAAATTAGATGGCTGGGACATCTATACAGGGAAGAGGAATCTACATAAGTCTTAAAGTTACACTGACAAATATAAATGGAAACCAAAAATTAGATGGCTGGACAGTATTGAACAGGACCTGAGACTACTGGGTGTACGAGGATGGAGAAGGAAGGTGGAGTATAGAGACGAATTGAGGCGTATTGTAGGGGCGGTCAGGGCCTGCAACGCGCTGTAGAACAATCATAACAATGATGATGAGTCATTGAATTCAATATTTTGCTTATGAAGACTGTTCGTTGCTCACGGGAAGTCTGATCCAACGGGACACTCGGTCGCTCTCGTTGCATTTTACTCCTGCTCATGCGTTTCGAATTCCCCTCCCATGGTAACCTCCTCCGTAGAATCAACGAGACTGGGAAGCTCGAGGAGCTAGATTCGAACGGGAGTGAATATGTATTTGACCGGCTCTGTTATACTGACAATATGTTAATCGACACTATGTTAATTGTCGCTCATCTGATTCCCGGTATATGAACTGTTATAGATTCTTTCCGGACATCTTCAATTTGATCTACACAACAGACTAAGCATTAGACCTATTAGAATAATTACGTGTATAGCCGATATCGCGATCGAGCCATAGCCGCGTAGCCTTGACTCATTGTCAGAGCTACGAAACCTGCGCTTTTTTTGGTGGGGTTGAACATAATCAGGTATTTACTTATGCAACTTAAGACATTTTTAATGCTATTTATCCCATTACTAAGTGATATTTGTAACATTTATCCTCGGGAAATTACCATCATGAAAGTACGTTAATGTAATGTGAAATTTACGAGTGGAAATGTGTTTTTACATTGTAACCGTAAGAGGTAATTTTTTTACGTTTTTAAACACGTTAAAAATGTAACGAACATAAAAGCTAACTTAATCTAATTCAATTACTCTAACCTAGGTGAATCCCATGAAACGCCTTTTTTAATTTTACGCGGTTAAATATGTACATTTGTTTGTGTTTTACGTGGTTAAATTGAGACATAAATCAGTTATTATCGACGAAGATGCTGTGTTATCGACAGAGCCGTGGGTTTATCGCTGGTTATTAATGTGGTTATCACTGGTTATTACTGTGGTTATCGCTGGTTAATGGAATAATAGTGTTATTTTAAACTGAGAATAAATGTGAATTTTAAGTGTTGAGAATAACTGTTGAAACCAGAGTGGTCATGACAGGAAATAGTCCCACTTTTCCCCCTTATTTACGAGTAAAATGAGTTAAAGATTATTAAAATCCGGTGTTAAATATGTTTTAATTTATCATTTTATGATTATTTGTTGCATTTAAGTGGTGTTTAAGTGCGTAATTAATATCGTGCTAGCTTCTTCGATGCCTTTTTTTTTAATCTCCTTTTATCATGGAATTTCGCCCAATATGGGACCAATGCCCAACCAGATTCGTGAGGAATTTGGTAGCTATAATAAGTAGGAGCTCCAGGATGAGAAAATAAGCTTTATCGGCTGGGGGGGGAGTCGACATGCTGATCGCAACCTCTATAAAAGGCTGGGCCTTCTAGGCCTGTCGCGCCATGTATGTTAGTTTTCTAACACATTCACCGTCTCGTACAATATAGCATATAGAGCTAATTAAAATTTTATCCTTGCAAGGTAATTATCATTAGAATGGCAACATGTTACATTGGGCGACTTCCAGAAACTTCTCAGTGGAGGAATAATAATAATCTTACACGACTTCTCGCTGTTTTATGTGCTTCATGCTGTTATATTGGTTTCAGTCGTCTCCCTGATCCATATATTTTCACGAGAAAAAAAACACCTTCATGGAGCTTGCTTACTTACTCACTCACTGGCACTATCGAACCCGTAGGTTCATGGCCGCGCGGACATAAGTTCTCCATACATCCCTATCCTGAGCTAATGCTTTCCAATCATTCCCTGTATAATCTATCTTTATGGAGCTACCTGCTTAAATTTAGAAGACAGCATTGGCCTTTCAAGTCGACAGCTGTCATCACATCCACATGTGTCAATCACAGAAGTGGAAATCATGCAGCCAGTATGAAGGGGCATGTGATTAGCATATTAATGAAGCTATA
>JASPKZ010000534.1:0-15523 GCA_030220185.1 Diploptera punctata
AATGTCAAAAATTTTCGAAATTTTCACAAACTGGAAAAAATACTCTCTAGAGGGTGTGTCCGGTATTTATAATGCAAAAAAATTCCGGTCGCAAATCTAAAATTTCCAAATAGTGTTTTCCCATGGTCTATATCTCTGTGGTCTTTGTCAAAATTGTCAAAATTTTCGAAATTTCAAAAACTGCAAAAATACTATCGAGAGGGAGTGTCCGGGATTTATAATGCAAAAGGTCCGGTCTAAATCCAAAATTTCAAAAATAGTGTTTTCCCAGGCTATAGTCTTGGTTTCCAAAAAGTCCACATTTTCGAAATTTCAAAAACTGCAAAAATACTATCTCAGTGTGTGTGTGTTAGATTTATAATGCAAAAAATCCGGTCTAAATCCAAAATTTCAAAATAGTGTTTTCCCAGGCTATAGTCTTAGTGGTTTTTCAAAAAATGTCAAAATTTTCGAAATTTCAAAAACTGCAAGATACTATCTTGAAGGTGTGTCCTGGATTTGAAATGCAAAAAATCCGGTCATAATCCAAATTTCTAAATAGTGTTTTCCAAGGCTATAGTCTTGGTGGTTTTCCAAAAAATGTCAAAATTTTCGAAATTTCAAAAACTGCAGAAATACTATCTAGAGGGTTTGTCCGGGATTTAAAATGCAAAAGATCCGGTCTAAATCCAAACTTTTAAATTAGTGCTTATTACGCTCGGGGTCAGTTAAGCCCCGCCGTATTGATAGCGTGAAAATCTCTATTGTTTAAGTGGTCTTTGGCCCGAGCGATTGGCCTTGGTTTTGGAGGATGAATTCCACAATTAAACATGTTAAAACACAGTAAACGAAAAATTAACATTATTTATTAAAATAAATCCAAACATAAAGAAATATCAGATCAACAACATATAAAACAATTTATTAGAATCATCTGAAATCGCCATATTGTCAAACGACAAAATACTAAAGTGTTAAAATTCAGAGAGAGAAAACAATCATTTTAAAATATTCAACTTTGTTCATTATTCTAAGTTCTTTGGACCATTTGGTCCTTTAATTAATTCTATGTCTGAAAAATGACCATTAAAGAATGATAAAAAGATTTGTATTACAATGTAGAGCTGCCTCCCCTGCCGGGGGACCGCGTTCGGTCCCGCCGCCGTTCTGCCTTCGGTAAAAAAAATCGCGAATATTTATATGATAAATTTTAAGTTTCTAATTGGGGAAACTTGGGTGTGGAAAGTTCATGATCTAGTTTGAAACCTTCATCTATGTCAAAATCGAAAGCTTTGTTCTACTTTCACTTCGCGCAACTCACATTATTCTTATCTAATGTGGTCATCTTTCTTGACCAAATAATTCTGGAATCTTTTGACATGGTTTTGATCCAGGATATAGAGATATGCCTTTTTACTAGCGTTTTTTATATTATATGCCTATGAACTAATATGTTTTTCAGTGCGGATCATTATTCCTTATTTTCTGATATAATACACATGTATATATGTCTATCATTTATCAGCTTTTTATAGTATTTTCTTATTATGGCAGTTAGGCCCTAGTGTTGGCATATCATTTCCCCCCTAAATAAGACTGTAGGGTTGAAAAACCCGAAAGTCTTTTTTTCTTACAGGATATCTCTCACCTCTCGGGGGTTTGACCTGGCATTTATCTTATTAACTTAACTTTAAGTTGGAGTGGAACTGACGTCCTCAATTGGCGATTTCATCTGTAACCTGGAAGTATTTTGTTCTCAGTCTAAGAGGTTAGATCGTCTTTATCTTGCTAATTGCCCCGGATACTCTTAATTGTGTCGTAATATCGGTAAGATCTGTTTACTTAGTGAGAACACTATACTTCTTAAAAAAAGACAAAAATTACAATATAGCATGCCTTCGCGGCTTTAACACGATGTGTTTACGCACGGTCAAAAATTTAATTTTCCACTAAAATGTTTACTGCTCTTCGTCCTTTGTCTTCTTTTTTTTTTAAACTTTCTTGTGGCTACTTTGAAAAATGCACTATCACTTTTATTCATATCCGACGCACTTAACACATTTCGTTTCTTGTTGGTTTTCGACTTCTAAGGTTCTATTTCGTGAACCTGAACATTTAAAAAAAAATTATCAGAACTGCTGTGTCTGCTGTGGCTAGCTTGGAGGTCAGGGTTCGTGTCTGCTTGCCTCGATGGAGGATGCGATGTTCTAATGCTCAAGTTCGTGGATCATTTTCAGCTGCCGTTGGTCCAGGTAGGCCTTTGATTTGGTTATGCCTAGTTTCTTTAAACAAAACCCAGTTAGGTGCAAGGAGAGGTTGTGAAGGGTTTGATAGGAATTAATCTTGACGTGGAGTTTGTTTTCTTGCTTCATCTATAGGAGAAATTTGGAATGAAGGATGTTAGGCCAAGTTTGACGTTGGAGATAGTTATTTTTTATAATTGCATGGGTTTGTTCTTTACTGCTTGTGAGGTGTTTGCCTTAGCTGGTTGCGAGTCTGAATATTCACCCATCTTATGCTCCGTCACGAGATGTGTAGTTGATCCTGGTTGCTCTATGCTGTGGCTCTCGTCCTCAGATGTACAGGGTGCGGTTGGTCCTGGCAGCTCTATGCTGCGGCTTTCGTCCTCAGATGTACAGGAGGTAGTTGGTCCTGGCAGCTCTATGCTGCGGCTCTTGTCCTCAGAGGTACAGGGTTTGCCGTGAGTCTGGGCCTCTTAATCTTGCTCCCACCATGAAGTGTCGTGGTGGTGGCCGCAGGTCCAGGCGAGAAGCTGCAATCTTATGGCATTTGTTAAAACCTGGGGGAATAACTTTAAACATCGATTACTGGTTTGGTGGGTATCCCGCTCTACATGGGTCCGCATCTTTTTTATCACTCCTTGTCATAGAATGGTCATTTTCGGTTTAATTTAACCTCATCGCTTAGATGCTTCAATTTTCAGCCATCTTATCTCCGATACTATATTCCGAACCCTGCTTACTAGACGTCCTGGCTTTAGGTCTCATTGTTATTTACATTGTATCATTTAGTTTTGTGTTCATTACGTTCACCCATGTTCCTATCTGTCCCTTATAGCTAGCCTCAAGTTGCAAAAAGAAATGCTCTTATGTTTCTGGTATTATGATTCTCATGAATAATTTACGCCCTTATTGCAATTCAGGTTTCGCTGGATTCAAAAATTTTCGTATCTTACCGTATTCTACCGCTTGTTTTCAAAACTTCCCATTGCTTGGTTAAAATTCCAATTTTGATTTTCCCTCTCTAGAGTCCTGGGTTCGATCGAGTGTGCTCGCCTACACATAAATCGCTAGGGCTTTAAGACGTAAATACTACTTAGTACGATTATGTAACCTGAATTCCGTTTATCATTCCCTCGTGAGGTCCTGATTTTGAGAGCATTTCCTTTCTTCTCTCCGGGATGCGTCTTTGCATCTTAAATTCTCTCGTTTCTAACCTATCTGTCGATTTCCCGTGCTACAGCCTACAGAGTTAACTTAATAAAAAGAATCTAAATGGTGCTGTTTCCTTAAGTCCTTCCTAATTCGTTCGGCAATGTTTCCTTAAGTCCTTCCTAATTCGTTCGGCAATATATCATCTGTTCTCTTGAATTTCTTTATTTAATCTTTTACATTACTCCCGATTATGCGTGGACTTTATTCCGTGCCTTGGGTCCCATCTTACCTATGGGTTTAACCTCTCCCTTTTTGTCATCTCCTACCTCTTTATTTTCCTCTTAATTTCCATATATGTTTTTGAGTTAGTTCCTGGTCTCATACGTGTAGACTTATACCCTATCTCACCTATGGGTTTAACCTCTAAGTTCGTGTACAACCCCATGTGTTTAACCTCTAATTTCTTGTACTATCCGTATGTGTTTATCTTCTATTTCCATGTACTACCCAATGTGTTTAACTTCTAATTTCTTGTATTACCCGATGTGTTTAACCTCTAATTTCGTGTACTCCTTATGAGTTTAACCCATTGGAGACTTTTAACGAGTCTCCCTCGTGAGCAGGTAGAAAGTCCAAACAGCCCCACAACGAGGTAGACTCGTTGTTGTGTTATAACCCCCACCGTAAGAAGTTAGGTTTTTTTAGTGGTTTAAATTTTCGGTTCACCGTCAGTAAAATTTGTTGTTTGTTTATGTAAAGTAAATATGTATAGGCCTAGTGTAGTGTATAGTTTATTTTAGTTATTATTTACAGAATAGTAGACTATAGCTGTAGGCATTTATTACGGTAAAATATAAGTGAATATAAATTCAGTGTTTATTTGTTAAAATTCATAGTTGTAAATTTAATTTTTTTTTTGCGATATGTCCGTAAATAGGACACAACGTATTGCTATTGAGAAACTAAGAGAAGTAGTGAATGAAATGTTATGGCACACTGATTGTAGTGAATTATCATGGAACGAAGATTCGAACGATGAAATAATATACAGTGACAACGTAACCGTGCATGCTACTGATGGTAGAAATATTAGGTGAGTTTCGTCCAGTTTTTATCTATAGTATTTTATAATTTACAGGTCGATATATAACTAAGATAATTAAAGAATATACGAAGAACTTTTCCTGATTTTATAATGTATAGGTCTATGCTTATTTATATTTCATATACAGTATTTATTTTTATTATGTACAGTATTATATTGCGTTAGTTATTTTTTTCGGTCTTGTTTAAACATATGATTTGTGTTTACTTTCAAGGCAATGTCCGAGAACTATTACAAAAAGATGGTTTTTGAAATGTTTGTCAACTTTCACAGCCTTGAAAATAACAAAACATAACGGTTTACAATGCACAAAAGAGGGTAGCAGGTAGGCCACATTCCTTTGCTATTCGTAAAAGTACAAGATACTAAAAGAAATTCAGGGGTAAACAAAATATCTGAAAACATAAGTCATAGAACACAGTATGTGTATTTTGTATTCTGATTTAAAGTCCAGCGAGCCGGAGTAGCGGTGAGGAGATTTAAATGGGTTCCCAGTGAACATGCTAGGCGCTTTAAACGTGTCTCCAATGGGTTAACCTCTAATTCCATGTACAACCTATGTGTTTAACTTCTAATTTCGTGTACAACCCTATGTGTTTAACCTCTAATTTCGTGTACTCCTTATGAGTTTAACCTCTAATTTCATGCACTACCCTAAGTGTTTAACCTCTAATCTCTGTGATCTCCCTTTATGTACTACCTTATGTGTTTAACTTCTCTTGGTATGTAATATCCCTACTTAGGTCAATCTGTCTCTCTTGGCTCCACTCGTCGATCGCACAATCGTAGGTATGTGTGCTTCCTTTAGTATTCTTCTTCTTTAGTGCCCCAACGTTTCCGATGTCCCTGACTAGTATTCGTTGTCCCTTCGTTATGACCATATACTATGTGTGCGTACGGCTTTCTCATCGCGGTTTTCCTGGCATCATTATCGACTCTGGATAGACCCCTGGCTATCTCTTTTCGTGCTTCGTGTATTCCTGATTTCTTGCAAATAAAGCCGGGTGAGCCAGCGGTAGAACCGGGCGCGACATAGAAGGCCGAGAATGTATTCCGTCAACAGTGGCCCTGGCCCTTCCTGACACACCCTCTAATTCTGTCGTTCCAGAATTTCCCTACGTTTCTGACTTCTTAGTCCTTGGTAAGTCGGCGGACTCGTCGAGCAAATCACCTCAATGGAGGTGGTGTTGTTCCTTACTCCCTTCGGGGCCCAAGAAAACTCGAGCAAATCGCCTCAAGGGAGGGCACCGCCCTGCCATTCGGGGCCCAAGTTGTCCCTACCGCACTCCCGCTTTTTCCGTTTTGTATTCTGGCGGACTCGTCGAGCAAATCGCCTCAATGGAGGTGGTGTTGTTCCTTACTCCCTTCGGGGCCCAAGAAAACTCGAGCAAATCGCCTCAAGGGAGGGCACCGCCCTGCCATTCGGGGCCCAAGTTGTCCCCATCCTGCTGCCTCCGAAATCTCGATTTCGACGTTAATCTTAGGGAGAGCCTTCTTGAGCTCATGGACGCCGCCTCATCGGAAAAGTGGATTGTATCCTAATCTCTTTGATGGGGTTCCCCTGTTGCCCGCATCACTCCCTAAACCCGGGTGTCACTACTGTTTGTGTGGGTCTCTCTGCCCGTGATTGCTTCTGTTTCTCGTGGGTCTCTCTGCCCGTTTTGCTTAGTGTTTTCGTTTGTCTTTAGTTTCTCAGATGGCTAATCTCTCCCTAAACGATGCTGTTCCATATGGTCCCTAACGTCAGTGCCAAGCCGGCAAGGTTTTATGGCCAGTGCCCTAAGATCATTTTGGAGTTCTCTGTCTCTAGATCATGTCATAACGGGGGTGTCCCACCTTCCGACTTGCACCTGCCTAGCTTTCTCCCCAGCTCGTTGGCGAAGTGTTCAGGCAACTCGCCAAATTGTCGGGGGCAAAAGCCTCTCCAAAAGGGTCCTTAGTCCTTCCCAACTTGTATCTCTGTGTGCGACTATGTAAATGTTTAATCTCTGTGTGTGTACGTCTAACGTTACCTAGCCAAGATTGACCTAAGTTCTAGCCTATCCTCTTATTATCCCTCGTAGGCCTAAATATGAAGAGTCTTAAGCGATCTAGTTTTCA
Organism: Diploptera punctata; assembly: GCA_030220185.1. Taxonomy (NCBI): domain Eukaryota; kingdom Metazoa; phylum Arthropoda; class Insecta; order Blattodea; family Blaberidae; genus Diploptera; species Diploptera punctata. Next base: position 6,580 of record JASPKZ010000534.1, read on the forward strand.
TCTATTACCGTAATATGTCATATCCCATATGTGTGTGTGTCTACTACTCGACTGGTCACTAGTCCTAACTGACATGGAACGAGCCTGCAGGTCAAATAGTCTAGACGTCTTTAGACACTTCAATCTTTTCCAAGCGAGTCCATTCCAGCAGGAACCATTGCCGGTAGAGTGTATTATTTGTTGTGTCATACTCAGTAATAGTATTTTGTGTAACCCCTGGGTTCCCAATTGAACTTTCACTTTCTACTAGATCGGATAAAACATCTCACTGTTTGTCAAGTATCCTAATTTCCACCAAAAAACAATGATAAAGCCTAAAAAAATATTCATGGGAATAAGTCTATCTTTTTTATCACTTCTGCAAGCATCTTGTTTGTACCTCTACTCCTTATTTCTCACTAGAGGAGTTCTACGATTGTGCCAAGTCGCCATTCCCCTTTTCGGTTCGAGCTCTCTCTTTTCAGAATTTCCATTCTCTATGACTTTACTCAAGATTTAAACTTGACTTATGATTTAGAAACGTCCCATACTGTAGTCGAGCCCATCACATGATGCGCCCGCCGGCATTGTTGTAAATCTCTCAACACCGCATGAGAGGTTAATCAAAAATTTATTTTAAGCTATTATTTAACCTGAAGTTCGGTCGTCTTCCCTTCCATGAGTCTAATGTTATTTCCTTTAGGGAGGTGTGTGGTGCCTGCTTTGCTTTATTGCGCTAAATCTCCATTCCCAGCTTTGTTCGATTTCTCTCTAATTCATCATGAAGTTTTCCATGCCCCTTTTCCATACTCTTTGTGTTCGAAACTAGCATCTACGTCCCTCATTAGTTGCGTTCCCATTTTTTGATTGCGTTAATTCTCTATTCCCCTCTTTTGCTCGAGTTCTCTTTATTTTCTCCTAAGTCTCCATGCCCCTTTTTTCATTCTCTCGGTTTTCAAATCTAGAATCCCTCTGATTGCTAATTATTGCCACTTTTATTTCCTGTAAATGTCACGGGTCTTTAAGTTGTTACTAATTTTTTTTTATCATTTCTTTTATTTTAAAGTACGCTTTCTGATGTCAAGAAAAAAAAATTATTTATTTCCCTGTAAATGCAAATAGTATAAATTTTGTTCATATTCCTAATGCAGTCTGTTTGGAGTTCTTATCTATGTGGAGGAATATAACAACTTTCACCTCCCAAAATGAACACATTCCAGAGCCTTGGCTGAAAACTACTGTTATGTGACCTTGCTAATAGACACTCAGTCTTCGTACATGTAAAGGAAGGACGTGTCTAAGTCCAAAAAAAAAAATAGTTCCCAAGATGGCGGTTTATTTCCATTCCTCCCACGATGTTGAGTCTATGTTTTATTATTTAAAAAAATTTACTATTCCTGTATCGCCAGTGTATAGCTAGGATGCCTTACCACTTTACTTGTCACAATTTATTATGATTATTATTCTTATCATTATGTTACTGTGTTTATTATCATTATTAATTTTAAATCACTCAGTTATTAGTTCTCTCTTTTTTTGGTCTAACTCTCGATTTTTAAACTGAAAAAAGTTCCTACATATTATAAGGTGCTCGCCTTTACCATAAAACATCCCTAGGATAACAATTCCAGCAACGAAATCTGTATTATTTGCCTCATGCCCTGCCTTGTCATTGTCGCACGGTAGGCGGTTTAAACTCTAATAGTGTCTAAAAGTACTTTGATATACTTAGTATGATTAATTATTTCTACTAGCATAGTGGTTAAAGCACTGCGCTACAAGCCGAAAAGTCGGGGGTTCAAGTCCCGGTGGTTTTAGGATTTTAAACCTGATCCAAACCTTCTGGCGGCACTATGGCCCTGGGGTCGATTCAGCCTCTAACTGAAATGAGTAACAGACGCTTGTTCTGGGAAAAGGGCGGCCGTCACGCAGGGCTGATAACCCGGCTGACATTAAGTGCCGATTGTCTAGAAATATTGCGAGTCCTAACGTCCCATTACCTCAAGGCCTCCTGTAGGGGGAATATCTTACTTTATTTTATCACTGTTATTACTATATTTCCAAATCCTCTGACTTTTATGTATTCCAATTCCCTAAGTATTTTCCTGCTAGTCTTCGGTTATCATTTTTGTAATTAAATTATTAATAGTCCTATTATTAGATTTATTTTAACTTATTTATTTTCCCAATATAAATCACTCATTTCTTTGCAAGTTATAATGCGGTTCCTTAAGCCTTACGTGGGCCAAGATTTAATTACCTAACTAGTATTAGTGAAAAGGTCCCAGTGTGGATGCACGAGTTCCTACATGGGGACTTAAATATTAATCGATTTATTTTTCTTGTCCTTTTATTTATGTCAATAATATTTTGATTTTTAGCCCGAATATAATTATAATTTTAATTGGTTGAAATGGATTAGGGTCAGTTTTCATACGGAGTGGCTGTAATGGTTAAATATAGACTCCGTTTAGATGGCTCTGTAGTCATCGTTGCCATTGTGAAAAAAATAATAGACGTCAGCCAACTTCCCATTTTCTTAATCCTAACCAAAACAAATTACCTAGTTAATAAACATAAATTAATTTTTCGTATCCTACCTCTATCCATGATTCAGTAAGATATCCAAGATCGTGTTTTACGTGAATAAATCTATAAAAAAAAATGAATGTTTATATAGTATAAAAAGGTATTTAGTGCATTAGTGGCGTAAGTGTAAATGTGTCCGCCATCTTGTTTGCTCAAATCTATTACCCTTTTCGTAATGATAAAAAAAAATTCAATATGATAAAAAATTTCGATCTAGTGGCGTGCAAAAGCAAACCTATGATCCCTTGGGCTTATCTCTCGTGGTGATGCTTTCAGAAATGATTTATGTAAACATTTGATCCTGCCACGCTTTCCCGATAGACGAAATAATAAAATATGTCATTATCAAACCTAACAATTATTAATAGTGAAAGAGATATTCCCTTAATTAACACAAAAAAAATATTAAATCAATTTCATTAACCACACTCTACAAACATATTCTGAAAAAAAAAATCATAACCTAGGAGAACAACAAAAATATCATCTGACTGAAAACTTTGTCAAAATTATGTACAACACCAAAATAATTCATAAAACTCATATGTATCCAAAAAAAATCAAGTTCTGCAATGAACATAACATATAACATAGCCCAGAAAGATAAAACATTTGTTTGAAAAACATCAATACCAAAAATATTATAACCTAAAAAAAAACAGCGATATACCCAAAATTTACCCATTGTCCATAAAAACCCAAAAATTAGATCCTAAAGAAAATAAAATAACCTAAAGCCAGTTAATAATAATGTCCCCAAAGTTGAAAAAATTTCTGGTTTCTCCTCTGTTGGTAAAAGACATAGTTTATTCATTAGTACCAATGTGACTCTTATCTTTCCGATTGAGAAAAAAAAAAATATGATTTTTTACTGTATACGAATTGAAGGTTAATTTTGTGGTCTTAGGTTCGTTTCTTTATCCGTGAATATAATAGAACATCATGTTCAGGAATATACCACCGTCTGTTCACCAGTTATTACGACGCTCGGGGTCAGTTAAGCCCCGACGTATTGATAGCGTGAAGATCACTATTGTTTAAGTGGTCTTTGGCCCGAGCGGTTGGCCTTGGTTTTGGAGGATGAATTCCACAATTAAAAATGTTTAAAAACACAGTAAACGAAAAATTAACATTATTTAATAAAAATAAATCCAAAAACATAAAGAAATATCAGATCAACAACATATATAAAACAATTTATTAGAATCATCTGAAATCGCCATATTGTCAAACGACAAAATACTAAACTGTGTAAAATTCAGAGAGAGAAAAACCAATCATTTTAAAATATTCAACTTGTGTTCATTATTCTAAGTTCTTTGGACCATTTGGTCCTTTAATTAATTCTATGTCTGAAAAATGACCATTAAAGAATGATAAAAAGATTTTATATTACAATGTAGAGCTGGCCTCCACTGCCGGGGCCGCGTTCGGTCCCGCCGCCGTTCTGCCTTCGGTAAAAAAATCCGCGAATATTTATTATGATAAATTTTAAGTTCTTAATTGGGAAACTTTGGGTGTGGAAAGTTCATGATCTAGTTTGAAACCTTCATCTATGTCAAAATCGAAAGCTTTGTTCTACTTTCACTCTTCGCGCAACTCACATTATTCTTATCTAATGTGGTCATCTTCCTTGACCAAATAATTCTGGAATCTTTTGACATGGTTTTGATCCAGGATATAGAGATATGCTTTTTTACTAGCGTTTTTTATATTATATGCCTATGAACTAATATGTTTTTCAGTGCGGATCATTATTCCTTATTTTCTGATATAATACACATGTATATATAGTCTATCATTTATCAACTTTTTATAGTATTTTCTTTATTAGGGCAGTTAGGCCCTAGTGTTGGCATAAACAGTGTTTTCCAAGGCTATAGTGGTGGTTTTCCAAAAAATGTCAAAATTTTCGAAATTTCAAAAACTGCAAAAATACTATCTAGAGGGTGTGTCCGGGATTTATAATGCAAAAAATCCGGTCTAAATCCAAAATTTCAAAATAGTGTTTTCCAAGGCAGTCTTGGTGGTTTTCCAAAAAATGTCAAAATTTTCGAAATTTCAAAAACTGCAAAAATACTATCTAGAGGGTGTGTCCGGGATTTATAATGCAAAAAATCCGGTCTAAATCCAAAATTTCAAAATAGTGTTTTCCAAGGCTAGTCTTGGTGGTTTTCCAAAAAATGTCAAAATTTTCGAAATTTCAAAAACTGCAAAAATACTATCTAGAGGGTGTGTCCGGGATTTATAATGCAAAACATCCGGTCTAAATCCAAACTTTCAAAATAGTGCTTTCCAAGGCTATAGTGGTGGTTTTCCAAAAAATGTCAAAATTTTCGAAATTTCAAAAACAGCAAAATTACTATCTAGAGGGTGTGTCCGGGATTTATAATGCAAAAAATCCGGTCTAAATCCAAAATTTCAAAATAGTGTTTTCCAAGGCTATAATCCACGGTTTTCCAAAAAATGTCAAAATTTTCGAAATTTCAAAAACTGCAAAAATACTATCTAGAGGGTGTGTCCGGGATTTATAATGCAAAAAATCCGGTCGAAATCCAAAATTTCAAAATAGTGTTTTCCAAGGCTATAGTCTTGGTGGTTTTCCAAAAAATGTCAAAATTTTCGAAATTTCAAAAACTGCAAAAATACTATCTAGAAGGTGTGTCCGGGATTTATAATGCAAAAAATCCGGTCTAAATCCAAAATTTCAAAATAGTGTTTTCCAATGCTATAGTCTTGGTGGTTTTCCAAAAAATGTCAAAATTTTCGAAATTTCAAAAACTGCAAAAATACTATCTAGAGGGTGTGTCCGGGATTTATAATGCAAAAAATCCGGTCTAAATCCAAAATTTCAAAATAGTGTTTTCCAAGGCTATAGTCTTGGTGGTTTTCCAAAAAATGTCAAAATTTTCGAAATTTCAAAAACTGCAAAAATACTATCTAGAGGGTGTGTCCGGGATTTATAATGCAAAAAATCCGGTCTAAATCCAAAATTTCAAAATAGTGTTTACCAAGGCTATAGTCTTGGTGGTTTTCAAAAAAATGTCAAAATTTTCGAAATTTCAAAAACTGCAAAAATACTATCTAGAGGGTGTGTCCGGGATTTATAATGCAAAAAATCCGGTCTAAATCCAAAATTTCAAAATAGTGTTTTCCCATGCTATAGTCTTGGTGGTTTTCCAAAGAATGTCAAAATTTTCGAAATTTCAAAAACTGCAAAAATACTATTTAGAGGATATGTCCGGTATTTATAATGCAAAAAATGCGGTCTAAATCCACAATTTCAAAATAGTGTTGTTCCAAGGCTATATATGGTGGTTTTGCAACAAAAATGTCAAAATTTTCGAAATTTCAAAAAATGCAAAAATACTATCTAGAAGGTGTTGTCCGGTGGTTTATAATGCAAAAAATCCGGTCAAAATCCAAAATTTCAAAATAGTGTTTTCCAAGTGCTATAGTCTTGGTGTGTTTTCCAAAAAAGTCAAAATTATCGAATTTCAAAAACTGCAAAAATACTATCTAGAGGGTGTGTCTGGGATTTATAATGCAAAAAAAGTCGATTCTAAATCCAAAATTTCAAATAGTAGTCGTGTTTTCCAAAAAATGTCAAAATTTTCGAAATTTCAAAAACTGCAAAATTACTATCTAGAGGGGTGTGCCCTGTATTATCACCCGTTTGTTTGTGTTATCCCATCTTGTATTTTGTACTCGGTTTTCTGCCAGTATATTGTTTATGTGTTGTAGTCATCCAGGGATTTCCTATGATCCTTCCAGTTAACTTATTAGCTTTGTCCTGTTCACCATGTCGAAGGTTTGGAGTAATCGACGAACACTGACGTTGCAGTTTTCCCCCTTTCCTTCTTTAGCTCCTCCTCAATAGTTGACAGTAGGCATTCTGCAGCTGATAGTGTCGATCTCCCTCGTCGAAACCCGAATTGCACATCTGGTAAACACATTTCTATTTCTGTGTTTATTCTCATTGTTATTAAACGTGTGAATATCTTTAACACACTGCATGTTCGAGAGCTATTCCTCTATATGCCCTCTGTGCTACTCGGGTCCCTTTTTCCTTTATCCATCATTTTTATTACGGACTGTCGCCAGTCATTTGGGATCTGTCCTGTTTCCAAACATTTATTTAGGAGTAGTGACCATATATCTGGCCAGCATCACATGAATACGATTCTTTTATAGGTTTCGTTGCATATTTCCACCCCCTCAGGTCCTGGCGCTTTTTTGTTTTTTGAGAGACGTTACTGTCCTTTCTATTTCGCCCTTCGTGAAGTATGGACGTCTTTTCTTTCCTCCCCTCTCTTTCCTGTTGCCCCACTGAGGTCTTGTTTCTTTTTGTGCCACTACTTTTCCTACGTGGTCTTCCCATACTTCCATCGGGATGTCCGCTGGGAATCTTGGTCTCCTTGGCCTTAAGTGCTCTATATGGGTTTGCCTTCTGTCCTCTTCTGCCATTTTTATTCGCTTCTCTTCCAATGTGCCTCCGTTTTTTTTTAATTTTGAGGAGTGTTGTTGGATTGTGTTCTTTCCATGTGGCTCCGTTTTTTTTAATTTTCAGGAGTGTTTTGTATTTTTTTTTCTTTCCGTTTGGTATTCCTCCAAGCCTTCTTTGTAGTTTGATTCTTTTCTTTCCCTAGTGCAGTAAGCGTTATGTTTCCGCTGGCCCATAGCATTCTTTATCGAACCAGCTTCTTGCTTTTCCCTGGGTTGTATTGGTATGATTGCGTTTTTCATCATTGCCGTTATTTCCCTGGTTGCCTCTTCTATTTTTCCCTCTTGGATTAGTTCTGTTATGATTTTCTCCTTTTGCTTTCCGTCGGTTTCAATTCTGCTTATGTCCAGCTTCCTACTTATCTGCGTTCGTTCTTCTGCTTGTTTAATTTCTTTCACTTTCATTAGTGCGTCTAGGTATGTGCTTTTTTATTATAGCTCCATCAGTTTTCCATAGTTTTGATTTTGGTGCATTGCTGTTATCCTCTTGTGAATAATAGATCTATGGCGCTCGTTCCGTTGTGACATATATATATATATATATATATATGTTGGTGTTTTGTCATTTATTAGGTGGAGTCCCTCTCCTCCTAGAAATTGTAACACTTCATTCGTTTTCTTTGTTTCCTTGTCTACAGGGCAGTTGAAGTCTCCACCTAGTAATATTTTCCCGTGTGCTGGGTATTCTATCGAGTGCCTCGGACAGGTAGTCTATGATGTCCACTTCTGTGCACTCTGGTCGGTAGTAGGCTGCTATTATGTAGCATGCTTCTGTCCGTATTATAATTCTGTTTTTTTCTCTTTTGATATTACTTGAAATGGGGACAGCTTTGGTTTCATTAGGCAGGTTTACCCCTCTCCTTGTTCGGCTGTGGCGTGTACATTGTAAAATCCTTGTATGTTGATTGGTGTTTCATTGCCTTAGAAATGTTTCCGTGAGTAACATACATCGAAATCTCCAAATATGTCCTCCCGTATGTCATTCACTGTTGATTTTAGTCCTTCCACGTTCCAGTTTAGGACCCTCATGTGGTTTGGTGGATCCTTGTTTTCACTGTGACTTGAAGTATTTAGTTTAGTAGCTTTGTTCAAGCGATATTCCTACTGTTTGATGGTATCTCCGAAAGAACGTGAATCTTTCTGACTCGTACTCCTCTCGGCCAGAATATTGGCTCTTCTGCCTTTCCTAGCCATTCAGAGGGGATTCCTACTTTAAATGCATTTTTGTTTCCCCTGAGTTCAGGCCTTCGCATTCTGTGCCCCTTCTACACCATTATTTCTAATGCCCTGGTGCCAGCATTTAGATTGCCCACATAGAGCCATGCCATTTTCCCTGCTGCTTGGAGATCCGTCTCTTCTTGTCTGGACATTATCCATGCCGTTTCGGTCGGTGTCCTCCTTTCTCTGCGTCGTCCCCTTCCAACTCTCGCCCAAGTCTTTGTGCTTTTCCAAAAAATGTCAAAACCTTCGAAATTTCAAAAACTGCAAAATTACTATCTAGAGGATGTATCCAGGATTTATAATGCAAAAAATCCTGTCTAAATCCAAAAATTTTAAATTTGAGTTTTCCAAGACTTATAGCCTCTGTCTTTCCAAAAAATTTCAAAATTTTCGAAATTTCAAAAACTGCAAAATTACTGTCTACAGGGTGCATCCGGGATTTATAATGCAAAAAATCCGGCCTAAATCCAAAATTTCAAAATTGAGTTTTCCTTGACTATAGTCTTTGTTTTTTTTCCAAAAAATGTCAATATTTTCGAAATTTCAGAAACTACAAAAATACTATGGTAGAGGGTGTATCCAACATTTATAATGCAAAAAATCCGGACTAAAAACAAAATTTCCAGTTTTCCAAGACTATAGTCTGTGTTTT
>JASPKZ010000535.1:0-31541 GCA_030220185.1 Diploptera punctata
GAATGTGCCAATGTTACATTCTTATAGTTTGACCAGAAATGTCAAACATGTAAGAAACTTCATAAAATACAAAAATACTATCTAGAGACTGTGACCGGGATTTATAATGCAAAAAATCCGGTCCAAATCCAGAATTTCAAAATTAAGTTTTTCGTGGTTATCGTCTTACACATTAACAAAAAATGTAAAAATTCTCGATTATTAAGAAACTGCATAATTACTTTCATGCGACTGTGTAAAGCGTTTATGATGCAAAAAACCTAGTATAAGTACAGAATTTCAAAATTGTGTTGCACAATGTTAATTCTTACAGTTTTGATCAGAAAATCTCAATTTTTTTCGAAACTTCAAGAAATGCAAAGACACTCTCTGGAGAATCTGGCCGGCATTTATAATGGAAACAATCCGGTCTAAATCCAAATTTTCAAATCTGAGTTTTCCGTGGTTATAGTCTTACGGATTAACAAAGAAATGTAAAAATTCTCGATTTTTAAGAAATTGCAGAATTACTTTCTTGTGACAGTGTAAAACGTTTATAATATACATTTAGCAGTCTAAGTACAGAATTTCAAAACTGTGTTGAACAAAGTTATTTTCTTATAGTTTGGCCAGAAAATGTCAAAATTTACGAAACTTCAAGAAATGCATATATACTCTCTAGAGACTGTGTCCGGGATTTATAATGCAAACAATTCCGACTAAATCCAAAATTTCAAAATTAAGTTTTCCCTGGTTATCGTCCTACAGATTAATCAAAAAATGCAAAAATTCTCGATTATTTATAAAATGGCAAAATTATTTTCTTGAGACTGTGTAAAGCGTTTATGATGCAAAAAATCCAGAATAGGTACAGAATTTCAAAATTGTGTTGGAAAATATTATATTCTTACAGTTTGACCAGAAAATGTGAAATTTTTCGAAACTTCATAAAATGCAAAAATACTATCTAGAGACTGTGTCCGGGATTTATAATGCAAAGAATCCGGTCTAAATCCAGAATTAAAAAATAGAGTTTTCCGTTGTTATCGTCTTACAGATTAACAAAAAAATTTTAAAATTCTCGATTATTAAGAAACTGCTTTATTACTTTATTGAGAATGTGTAAAGCGTTTATGATGAAAAACCCAGTATAAGTACAGAATTTCAAAATTGTGTTGGAAAATGCTATATTCTTAGAGTTCGACCAGAAAATATCAATTTGCGTACGAAACTTCTAGAAAAGAAAAGTATTCTCCTGTGACTGTGTCCGGGATTTATAATGCAAAAAGTCCGGTCTAAATTCAGAATTTCAAAATTGAGTTTTACAGATTAACAAAAAAAATGTAAAAATTCTCGATTATTAAGAAATTGCATAATTACTTTCATGGGACTGTGTAAAGCGTTTGTACATGCAGAGTAAGTACAGAATTTTAAAATTGTTTTGGAAAACGTTATATTCTTACAGTTTAACGAGAAAATGTCAATTTTTTCGAATCTTCAAGCAAAGCAAAAATACTGTCTAGAGACTGTGTCCAGGATTCATGATTCAAACAATCCGGTTTAAATCCATACTTTCAAAACTGAGTTATCCGTGGTATCGTCTTACAGATACACAAAAAATGTAGAAAATCTCGATTATTAAGAAATTGCAATATTACTTCCTTGAGATGTTCTAAAGCGTTTATAATGTGCATAAAATGCACATAGAAAACCTGGAATGCGAAGAAATCCAATCGATAGGTTCCTTGAAAGCATTCAATATAGGAATACCACTCAAGGACCTACAGAAAATCACCAGCCCAGAATCATGGCCGGAGGCGGTAGTAGTCAGACGTTATCGTCTTTTTCGCTCCCAAAGGCAGGGGGCAACACTACCACAGTAATGGTACCAAAAGTGACGTCATGAAAATAATGTTGTGGAATGTAGAAGGGCTGAAATCTGTTATTGACATGACCCCCCTATGTACACTCCAAGATAATGACATTTTATTCTTCACAGAAACACTCAGCACAGAAGACATAAACATAACTAGTTTCTATGGAATCCATTCCCCAGCTAAGAAAGGAGAAAGAGGACGACCTTCAGGGGGCCTAAGCTGCAACATAAAACCCCACCTGCAACACCTCAGAGTAACCGATTGTACAGACAGCACTCTTACGATAGTCACTAGAAGAGCGAACATCGTTGGCGCATACTTCACTCCTAACACCGAACCCGAGGTCATCATCGATGAATTAGGAAGGGCCCTAGAAAACACAGAAGATAGCAAACCTACTTTCCTGGTAGGCGATCTTAACTGTAGAATAGACAAAGTGGACACAAAAACACAAGCGGTTTACCGACTTTCTTTTGGACTACGGGCTAATCCTGTTAAACCAGGAAAAGGATTACACATATTTGGCACCAAACGGGAGGAGCACAATCGACCTGGTCTTCACGAACGGTCGAGGTGACGCTGAGGTGAATGTGGAAAATGTCACAATTAGGAAACACCTCCCTGTTTATAACAAAATTCCATGCCAGTGCAGGAACACAAGAACCATTAGGCACATATTTATAAACCGTCAATTTCAAGATACATAGACGAAGAAAGATGGGAAACAAACAAAGCAGAGCTACCAAAAATAGTGGACATGATGAGGCAGGGGAACTTAGACGAGGCAACTGCTGCTCTGAATGACATAATCACACACTCCACCAGAGAACTGACCAGATCGAAACGCACCGCGAAGCCATGGTTCGACGAAGATTGTTACGTAATGAGGCAAAGGACACTACAACTCCTCCATGCTGCTAGGGAACACGGAGGTGATGCACTGACAGAGTACGCCGTAGAGCGTGGGAAATACAAATGCCTACTGAAGGAAAAGAAACTAACATACGACCTCCTTGTAGAACAGGAACTAATTGCTGAGGCGGAAATGAAACCTTACAAAATCCTAAGGTCCTCGAAGAAGAACAGAACGAGCCCCCTCGTAAACATGGAGCGATGGGAACTGCACTTCAGCAACCTCCTGGGAGAAAGGAACAAAATGTCCAACTCCTTCTCACTACATGCGGAACGCAATCAAACCTTGACCCCCATCACAACCGAAGAAGTCACTCAACTAATCATGAACGGAAAGAACAACAAAGCGGCCGGCCCGGATGGAATATTTGCTGAACACCTGAAAGACACAGTCCGAGACCTGGCGGAACCGCTAGCGTGCCTTTTCAGAGAATGTTTCAAGAATAATTCAATCCCAAAACAGTGGAGGAGCACACTGATAACTGTGCTTTACAAAGGCAAAGGACGAAAGGACGATCCAAATTCATATAGGGGAATAGCCCTGGAAAAGTCATGTTTAAACTTTTCAGCAGACTTCTACTGAGGCGAATTGAACAAAGATTACGTGCTATCATACCAATGAATCAATATGGCTTCACCCCTGGCAGATCAACGCTACACGCTGTACATGAAATTATAAAAGAAATAACAACTACCTTGGCGCAACCCACCACCCCTCTGTACGCAATCTTCATAGATTACGCTAAAGCCTTCGATAGCATCAACAGGAATATACTCATTCAAAAGCTAGAAAGCGTACTAGGTAGGACTAGCAATGAACTACAAATGATCGCGTCTGTGCTAACCGCAAACTCTGTGGCTATATACGACGGCATAACTACGTCGAAAAATATCATCCAGACAAGAGGGGTACTACAAGGAGACCCGCTGAGCCCGATACTCTTTAACGTCATGACGGCGGACATCGGTCAGGTGATAGACACAAGGAACGTCAAACTCCTTATGTACGCAGATGACATGGCTATCCTCTCCAGGAGCCTAGAAGACCTACAAGCAGCCATGGAGAAGATCAGGAAATGGGCACTAGAAAATTCAATGATAATAAATAGCTCAAAGACCAAAGCTATGAAATTTAGGAGAGGAGGAAGACTATCCAAGAGAGATCACCTCACATGCGACGGGTCAACTCTAGAATTCGTTAGCAGCTTCAAATACCTAGGAATAACATTACAGACCACCGGAACAGTATTCTCGATGCATATACAAGAGCGTGCTACAGCTGCCACAAAAGCCATTTATGATATTCCAAAGTTACGAAACCTATCCCTACCAACGGCAATAGCATTATTCAACATCAAAGTTATGCCGGTTGCCACTTATGGAATCCAGCTAATATGGACATATCTCACAGCCAAAAATTTCATGAAACTTGAAAGCATAAAAGCGAGATTCCTAAAACGGGCTCTTTCAATTTCAAAATTCACAAGACATAGCTATGCCTACATAATAGCAAAGGAGTCTTACTTCATAGAAGATATCCGTAAACACTTCGATCTACCAGAAACGCAGGCATACAAAACAGCAATCAAGGAGAGACAGAGAAAAGCCAGAGAGATTCCGAACGAAATCACGGAAACAGAAGCGTTTTAAACACAGACGAATGGAAAGGACCAAATTTTCGACTTCGTCACTTATACACACGCTTCGCCGCTCACGGCTTCCATGGGAAAATATGTCATAAACAAAATTACCATGAACCTGAGGAGTCCTGCATCTGTAAACTCTGTAGCAAACCGTGCCCAAAGTATCACTTAGTGAAGTGCGACAACAGAACCAAAACAATTCACGAATTAATAGCAAAATGGTAAAACCATGTATATAATATTAGTGTACACATTGTGTTTAATAAATATATATATATAAAATGCAGTCTAAGTACACAATTTCAAAATTGTGTTGGAAAACGTTATATTCTTACACTTTGACCAGAAAATTTCAATTCTTTTCGAAACTTCAAGAAATGCAAAAATACTCTCTAGAGACTGTGCCCGGGATTTATAATGCAATCAATCCGGTCTATATCCAGAATTTCAAAATTCAGTTTTCCGTGGTTATCGTCTTACAGATTAACAAAAAAATGTAAAAATTCTCGATTACTAAGAAATTGCAAGATTACTTCCTTGAGACAGTGCAAAACGTTTATAATGCATAAAATGCAGTCTAAGTACAGAATTACAAAATTGTGTTGCACAATGTTATATTCTTATAGTATGACCAGAAAAGTCAACATTTACGAAACTTCATAAAATACAAAAATTCTATCTAGAGACTGTGACCGCGATTTATAATGCAAACAATCCGGTCTAATTCCAGAATTTCAAAATTGATTTTTCCGTGGTTATCGTCTTACAGATTAACAAAAAAAAATGTAAAAATTCTCGATTATTAAGAAATTGCATAATTACTTTCATGGGACTGTGTAAAGCGTTTATGATGCAAAAAAACCAGTATAAGTACAGAATTTCAAAATTGTGTTGCACAATGGTATTTTCTTACAGTTCTACCAGAAAATCCCAATTTTTTTCGAAACTACAAGAAATGCAAAAATACTCTCTAGAGACTGTGTTCGGGATTTATAATGCTAACAATTCCGACTAAATCGAAAATTAAAAATTGACTTTTCCCTGGTTATCGTCCTACAGATTAACCAAAAAATGCAAAAATTCTCGATTATTAAGAAATTGCAAAATTACTTTCTTGAGGCTGTGTAAAGCGTTTATGATGCAAAAAATTCAGAATAGGTACACAATTTGAAAATTGTGTTGGAAAATATTATATTCTTACAGTTGGACCAGAAAATGTGAAAATTTTTAAAAATTCATAAAAAGCAAACATACTATCTGGAGACTATGTCCGGGATTTATAATGCATATAAACCGATCTAAATCCAGTATTTCAAAAAAAAAAATTCCCTGGTTATCGTCTTACAGATTAACAAAAAAATGTAAAAATTCTCGTTTATTAAGAAACTGTATAATTACTTTCTTGAGACTGTGTAAAGCGTTTATGATGCAAAAAACCCAGTATAAATACAGAATTTCAAAATTGTGTTGGAAAATGCTATATTCTTACAGTGTGACCAGAAAATATCATTTTTTTTCGAAACTTCAAGAAAAGCATATATATTCTCGAGAGACTGTGTCCGGGATTTATAAAGCAAAAAAATCCGGTCTAAATCCAGAATTTCAAAATTGAGTTTTCCGTGGTTATCGTCTTACAGATTAACAAAAAAATGTAAAAATTCTCGATTATTAAGAAACTGCATAATTACTTTCTTGGGACTGTGTAAAGCGTTTATGATGCAAAAAACTCAGTATAAGTACAGAATTTCAAAATTCTGGTGGAAATTATTTTATTCTTACAGATTGACCAGAAAATGTCAAATATTACGATACTTAAAAAAATGAAAAAATACCATCTAGAGACAGTGTTCGCGTTTTATAATGCAAACAATCCGTTCTAATTCCACATTTTCAAAGGTGAGTTTTCCGTGGATATCGTCTAACAGATTAACAAAAAACTGTAAAAATTCTCGATTACTAATAAATTGCAAGATTACTTTATTGAGACAGTGTAAAGCGTTTATACTGCATAAAATGCAATCTAAGTACACAATTTCAAAATTGTGTTGCACAATGATATATTCTTATAGTTTGACCAGAAAATGTCAAAATTTACGAAACTCAATAAAATGCAAAAATACTATCTAGAGGCTCTGTCCGTAATTTATAATGTAAACAATCCGGTCTAAATCCAGAATTTCAAAATTGAGTTTTCCGTGGTAATCTTCTTACAAATTAACAAATAAATGTAAAATTTCTCGATTATTAAGAAACTGCATAATTACTTTCTTGAGAATCTGTAAAGCGTTTATGATGCAAAAAACCCAGTATAAGTATAGAATTTCAAAATTGTGATAAAAAAATGTTATATTCTTACAGTTTGACCAGAAAATCTCAATTGTTTTCGAAAGTTCAACAAAATGCAGAAATGCTCTCTAGAGAATGTGTCCGGGATTTATAATGCAAACAATCCGGTCTCAATTCAAATTTTCAAAACTGAGTTTCCGTGGTTACGGTTTAACAAAAAAATGTAAAAATTCTCGATTACTAAGAAATTGCAAGATTTCTTTCTTGAGACAGTGTAAAGCGTTTATAATGCACAGGATGCAGTGTAAGTACAGAATTTTAAATTTTTTTGGAAAACGTTATATTCTTACACTTTGACGAGAAAATGTCAATTTTTTCGAAACTTCAATAAATGCAAAAATACTGTCTAGAGACTGTGTCCAGGATTCATGATTCAAACAATCCGGTCTAAATCCATATTTTCAAATCTGAGTTTTCCGTGGTATCGTCTTGCAGATAAACAAAAAAACGTAGAAAATCTCGATTATTAAGAAATTGCAAAATTACTTCCTTGAGATATTCTAACGCGTTTATAGGACAGCGGCAAGTGATAATTTAAAAACTAGAAGAAGAACATATAAGAATGGTCAACAAATTCAGATATTTAGGCATAGCACTGCAGCCAACAACAAAGTGTTTCAGCGCACATGTGCAGGAGAGAGCAGCAGCAGCTATAAGAGCTATGTGCAGTATCAAAGACATCACATCGTTAAAATTAGTCACAGCCATGAAATTATTCGCATCAGTGATCACCCCGATCGTCACTTACGGGATAGAACTGATATGGGAGAAACTATCGACCAGCGATTTGGAGAGGTTAGAAAAAGTAAAACCAAGATTCAAAGGCATTAGGTGCAAGCAAATACACACCAAACAGAATGGCCTATATGCTAGCCAGAGAAACCTTCTTCATAGAGGACCTGAGGCAAAGGATACTACTGCCAGCAACGAAGCCATATAAGAAAGTCATCGAAAAAAAGAAACAGAGAGAAAAAGAGATCGACGAAGATTTCTACTCCTCAGATGCCATGGTAAACAGAGAGTGGACTGGAAGTAACCAATCACAAAGGCACAGAATCATAGGTTTAGCAACACAAAATGTGCAAAAATACAAAATTCCACCAACCGAGTGATTCGTGCGAATGCAAGATATGCGGCCAAATGTGTGAGCGATACCATTACAAACAATGCAGAATATGGACAGGATCACTGAACGAACTCATAAAAGACAAATCATAAACTTATAACTTAATGCTCTTTCGAGTGCCTCTTACCAATTTATTATTAAAGCGCTTATAAAGTGCATAAAACGCAGTCTAAGTACAGAATTTCAAAATTGTGTTGGAAAAGGTTATATTCTTTCACTTTGACCAGAAAATTTCAATTTTTTTCGAAACTTCAAGAAATGCAAAAATACACTCTAGAGACTGTGCCCGGGATTTATAATGCAAACAATCCGGTCTAAATCCAGAATTTCAAAATTTAGTTTTCCGTGGTTATCGTCTTACAGATTAACAAAAAAATGTAAAAATTCTCGATTATTAAGAAACTGCATAATTACTTTCTTGAGACTGTGTAAAGCGTTTATAATGCAAAAAACCCAGTATAAATACAGAATTTCAAAATTGTGTTGGAAAATGCTATATATTTACAGTTTGACCAGAAAAAGTCAATTTTTTCGAAACTTCTACAAAAGCAAAAATACTCTCTAGAGACTGTGTCCGGGATTTATAACGCATACAATTCTGACTAATTCCAAAATTTCAAAATTGAGTTTTCCGTGGTTATCGTCTTACAGATTAACCAAAAAATGTAAAAATTCTCGATTATTAAGAAACTGTATAATTACGTTCTTGAGACTGTGTAAAGCGTTTATAATGCAAAAAACCCAGTATAAGTACAGAATTTGAAAATTGTGTTGGAAAATGCTATATTCTTACAGTTTGACCAGAAAATATCAATTTTTTTCGAAACTACAAGAAATGCAAAAATACTCTCTGGAGACTCTGTCCGGTATTTATAATGCAAACAATACGGTCTAAATCCTAATTTTCAAATATGAGTTTTCCGTGGTTATCGTCTTACGGATTAACAAAGAAATGTAAAAATTCTCGATTTTTAAGAAATTGCAGAATTACTTTCTTGAGACAGTGTAAAACGTTTATAATGCATATTTGGCAGTCTAAGTACAGAATTCCAAAATTGTGTTGAACTATGTTATTTTCTTATAGTTTGACCAGAAAATGTCAAAATTTACGAAATTTCAAGAAATGCATATATATTCTCTAGAGACTGTGTCCGGGATTTATAATGCAATCAATTCCGACTAAATCCAAAATTTCAAAATTGACTTTTCCCTGGTTATCGTCTTACAGATTAACCGGAAAATGCAAAAATTCTGGATTATTTCAAAATTAATTTCATTAGTCTGTGTAAATCATTTGTGATGCAAAAAATCCAGTATAAGTACAGAATTTCAAAATTCTGGTGGAAATTGTTTTATTCTTACAGATTGGCCAGAAAATGTCAAATATTACGATACTTAAAAAAATGAAAAATACCATCTAGAGACAGTGTTCGCTTTTTATAATCCGGTCTAATTCCATATTTTCAAAAGTGAGTTTTCCATGGATAACGTCTAACAGATTAACAATCCAGAATTTCAAAATTGAGTTTTCCGTGGTAATCTTCTTGCAAATTAACAAATAAATGTAAAATTTCTCGATTATTAAGAAACTGCATAATTACTTTCTTGAGATTGTGTAAAGCGTTTCTGATAAAAAAACCCAGAATAAGTACAGAATTTCAAAATTGGGATAAAAAATGTTATATTCTTACAGTTTGACCAGAAAATCTCAATTTTTTTTCGAAACTTCAAGAAATTCAGAAATACTCTCTAGTGACAGTGTTCGAGTTTTATAATGCAAACAATCCGGTCTAATTCCAAATTCTCAAAACTGAGTTTTCCGTGGATATCGTCTAACAGATTAACAAAAAAGTGTAAAAATTCTCGATTACTAAAAAATTGCAAGAGTACTTTCTTGAAACAATGTAAAGCGTTTGTACTGCATACAATGCAATCTAAGTACAGAATTTTAAATTTGTGTTCCACAATGTTATATTCTTGTAGTTTGACCAGAAAATGTCATAATTCACGAAACTCCATAAAATCCAAAAATACTATCTAGAGACTCTGTCCGGAATTATTCTTACAGTTTGACCAGAAAATCTCAATTTTTTTCGAAACTTCAAGAAATTCAGAAATACTCTCTAGTGACAGTGTTCGAGTTTTATAATGCAAACAATCCGGTCTAATTCCAAATTCTCAAAACTGAGTTTTCCGTGGATATCGTCTAACAGATTAACAAAAAAGTGTAAAAATTCTCGATTACTAAAAAATTGCAAGAGTACTTTCTTGAAACAATGTAAAGCGTTTGTACTGCATACAATGCAATCTAAGTACAGAATTTTAAATTTGTGTTCCACAATGTTATATTCTTGTAGTTTGACCAGAAAATGTCATAATTCACGAAACTCCATAAAATCCAAAAATACTATCTAGAGACTCTGTCCGGAATTTACAATGTAAACAATCCGGTCTAAATCCAGAATTCCAAAATTGAGTTTTCCGTGGTAATCTTCTTACAAATTAACAAATAAATTGAAAATTTCTCGATTATTAAGAAACAGCATAATTAGGCTACTTTCTTGAGACTGTGTAAAGCGTTTATGAAGCAAAAAACCCAGTATATAAGTACAGAATTTCAAAATTGTGATAAAAAATGTTATATTCTTACAGTTTGACAAGAAAATCTCAATTTTTTTCCAAACTTCAACAAAATGCAGAAATACTCTCTAGAGAATGTGTCCGGGATTTATAATGCAAACAATCCGGTCTAAATTCAAATTTTCAAAACTGAGTTTCCGTGGTTACAGTTTAACAAAAAATGTAAAAATTCTCGATTACTAAGAAATTGCAAGATTTCTTTCTAGAGATAATGTAAAGCGATTATAATGCATAGCATGCAGTGTAAGTACAGAATTTTAAAATTGTTTTTGGAAAACGTTGTATTCTTACACTTTGACGAGAAAATGTCAATTTTTTCGAAACTTCAAGAAATGCAAAAATACTCTCTAGAGACTGTGCCCGGGATTTATAATGCAATCAATCCGGTCTATATCCAGAATTTCAAAATTCAGTTTTCCGTGGTTATCGTCTTACAGATTAACAAAAAAATGTAAAAATTCTCGATTACTAAGAAATTGCAAGATTCCTTCCTTGAGACAGTGTAAAACGTTTATAATGCATAAAATGCAGTCTAAGTACAGAATTACAAAATTGTGTTGCACAATGTTATATTCTTATAGTATGACCAGAAAAGTCAACATTTACGAAACTTCATAAAATAGAAAAATACTATCTAGAGACTGTGACCGCGATTTATAATGCAAACAATCCGGTCTAATTCCAGAATTTCAAAATTGATTTTTCCGTGGTTATCGTCTTACAGATTAACAAAAAAAAATGTAAAAATCCTCGATTATTAAGAAATTGCATAATTACTTTCATGGGACTGTGTAAAGCGTTTATGATGCAAAAAAACCAGTATAAGTACAGAATTTCAAAATTGTGTTGCACAATGGTATTTTCTTACCAGAAAATCCCAATTTTTTTCGAAACTTCAAGAAATGCAAAAATACTCTCTGGAGACTCTGTCCGGCATTTATAATGCAAACAGTCCGGTCTAAATCTTAATTTTCAAATCTGGGTTTTCCGTTTTTATCGTCTTAAGGATTAACAAAAAAATGTAAAAATTCTCGATTTTTAAGAAATTGCAGAATTACTTTCTTGAGACAGTGTAAAACGTTTATAATGAATAATTAGCAATCTAAGTACAGAATTTCAAAATTGTGTTGCACAATATTATATTCTTATAGTTTGACCAGAAAAAGTCAAAATTTACGAATCTTCAAGAAATGCAAAAATACTCTCTAGAGACTGTGTTCGGGATTTATAATGCAAACAATTACGACTAAATCGAAAATTAAAAATTGACTTTTCCCTGGTTATCGTCCTACAGATTAACCAAAAAATGCAAAAATTCTCGATTATTAAGAAATTGCAAAATTACTTTCTTGAGGCTGTGTAAAGCGTTTATGATGCAAAAAATTAAGAATAGGTACACAATTTGAAAATTGTGTTGGAAAATATTATATTCTTACAGTTGGACCAGAAAATGTGAAAATTTTTAAAAATTCATAAAAAGCAAACATACTATCTGGAGACTATGTCCGGGATTTATAATGCATATAATCCGGTCTAAATCCAGTATTTCAAAAAAAAAATTCCCTGGTTATCGTCTTACAGATTAACAAAAAAATGTAAAAATTCTCGTTTATTAAGAAACTGTATAATTACTTTCTTGAGACTGTGTAAAGCGTTTATGATGCAAAAAACCCAGTATAAATACAGAATTTCAAAATTGTGTTGGAAAATGCTATATTCTTACAGTGTGACCAGAAAATATCATTTTTTTTCGAAACTTCAAGAAAAGCATAAATACTCTCGAGAGACTGTGTCAGGGATTTATAAAGCAAAAAAATCCGGTCTAAATCCAGAATTTCAAAATTGAGTTTTCCGTGGTTATCGTCTTACAGATTAACAAAAAAATGTAAAAATTCTCGATTATTAAGAAACTGCATAATTACTTTCTTGGGACTGTGTAAAGCGTTTATGATGCAAAAAACTCAGTATCAGTACAGAATTTCAAAATTCTGGTGGAAATTATTTTATTCTTACAGATTGACCAGAAAATGTCAAATATTACGATACTTAAAAAAATGAAAAAATACCATCTAGAGACAGTGTTCGCGTTTTATAATGCAAACAATCCGTTCTAATTCCACATTTTCAAAGGTGAGTTTTCCGTGGATATCGTCTAACAGATTAACAAAAAACTGTAAAAATTCTCGATTACTAATAAATTGCAAGATTACTTTATTGAGACAGTGTAAAGCGTTTATACTGCATAAAATGCAATCTAAGTAAACACATTTCAAAATTGTGTTTGCACAATGATATATTCTTATAGTTTGACCAGAAAATGTCAAAATTTACGAAACTCAATAAAATGCAAAAATACTATCTAGAGGCTCTGTCCGTAATTTATAATGTAAACAATCCGGTCTAAATCCAGAATTTCAAAATTGAGTTTTCCGTGGTAATCTTCTTACAAATTAACAAATAAATGTAAAATTTCTCGATTATTAAGAAACTGCATAATTACTTTCTTGAGAATCTGTAAAGCGTTTATGATGCAAAAAACCCAGTATAAGTATAGAATTTCAAAATTGTGATAAAAAAATGTTATATTCTTAAAGTTTGACCAGAAAATCTCAATTGTTTTCGAAAGTTCAACAAAATGCAGAGATACTCTCTAGAGAATGTGTCCGGGATTTGTAATGCAAACAATCCGGTCTCAATTCAAATTTTCAAAACTGAGTTTTCCGTGGTTACGGTTTAACAAAAAAATGTAAAAATTCTCGATTACTAAGAAATTGCAAGATTTCTTTCTTGAGACAGTGTAAAGCGTTTATAATGCACAGGATGCAGTGTAAGTACAGAATTTTAAAATTTTTTGGAAAACGTTATATTCTTACACTTTGACGAGAAAATGTCAATTTTTTCGAAACTTCAATAAATGCAAAAATACTGTCTAGAGACTGTGTCCAGGATTCATGATTCAAACAATCCGGTCTAAATCCATATTTTCAAATCTGAGTTTTCCGTGGTATCGTCTTGCAGATAAACAAAAAAACGTAGAAAATCTCGATTATTAAGAAATTGCAAAATTACTTCCTTGAGATATTCTAACGCGTTTATAGGACAGCGGTAAGTGATAATTTAAAACTAGAAGAAGAACATATAAGAATGGTCAACAAATTCAGATATTTAGGCATAGCACTGCAGCCAACAACAAAGTGTTTCAGCGCACATGTGCAGGAGAGAGCAGCAGCAGCTATAAGAGCTATGTGCAGTATCAAAGACATCACATCGTTAAAATTAGTCACAGCCATGAAATTATTCGCATCAGTGATCACCCCGATCGTCACTTACGGGATAGAACTGATATGGGAGAAACTATCGACCAGCGATTTGGAGAGGTTAGAAAAAGTAAAACCAAGATTCAAAGGCATTAGGTGCAAGCAAATACACACCAAACAGAATGGCCTATATGCTAGCCAGAGAAACCTTCTTCATAGAGGACCTGAGGCAAAGGATACTACTGCCAGCAACGGAGCCATATAAGAAAGTCATCGAAAAAAAGAAACAGAGAGAAAAAGAGATCGACGAAGATTTCTACTCCTCAGATCCCATGGTAAACAGAGAGTGGACTGGAAGTAACCAATCACAAAGGCACAGAATCATAGGTTTAGCAACACAAAATGTGCAAAAATACAAAATTCCACCAACCGAGTGATTCGTGCGAATGCAAGATATGCGGCCAAAAGTGTGAGCGATACCATTACAAACAATGCAGAATATGGACAGGATCACTGAACGAACTCATAAAAGACAAATCATAAACTTATAACTTAATGCTCTTTCGAGTGCCTCATACCAATTTAGTATTAAAGCGCTTATAAAGTGCATAAAACGCAGTCTAAGTACAGAATTTCAAAATTGTGTTGGAAAAGGTTATATTCTTTCACTTTGACCAGAAAATTTCAATTTTTTTCGAAACTTCAAGAAATGCAAAAATACACTCTAGAGACTGTGCCCGGGATTTATAATGCAAACAATCCGGTCTAAATCCAGAATTTCAAAATTGAGTTTTCCGTGGTTATCGTCTTACAGATTAACCAAAAAATGTAAAAATTCTCGATTATTAAGAAACTGTATAATTACTTTCTTGAGACTGTGTAAAGCGTTTATAATGCAAAAAACCCAGTATAAGTACAGAATTTCAAAATTGTGTTGGAAAATGCTATATTCTTACAGTTTGACCAGAAAATATCAATTTTTTCGAAACTACAAGAAATGCAAAAATACTCTCTGGAGACTCTGTCCGGTATTTATAATGCAAACAATACGGTCTAAATCCTAATTTTCAAATATGAGTTTTCCGTGGTTATCGTCTTACGGATTAACAAAGAAATGTAAAAATTCTCGATTTTTGAGAAATTGCAGAATTACTTTCTTGAGACAGTGTAAAACGTTTATAATGCATATTTGGCAGTCTAAGTACAGAATTCCAAAATTGTGTTGAACTATGTTATTTTCTTATAGTTTGACCAGAAAATGTCAAAATTTACGAAATTTCAAGAAATGCATATATATTCTCTAGAGACTGTGTCCGGGATTTATAATGCAATCAATTCCGACTAAATCCAAAATTTCAAAATTGACTTTTCCCTGGTTATCGTTCTCACAGATTAACCGGAAAATGCAAAAATTCTGGATTATTGCAAAATTAATTTCATTAGTCTGTGTAAAGCATTTGTGATGCAAAAAATCCAGTATAAATACAGAATTTCAAAATTCTGGTGGAAATTGTTTTATTCTTACAGATTGACCAGAAATTGTCAAATATTACGATACTTAAAAAAATGAAAATACCATCTAGAGACAGTGTTCGCTTTTTATAATCCGGTCTAATTCCATATTTTCAAAAGTGAGTTTTTCCATGGATAACGTCTAACAGATTAACATCCAGAATTTCAAAATTGAGTTTTCCGTGGTAATCTTCTTGCAAATTAACAAATAAATGTAAAATTTCTCGATTATTAAGAAACTGCATAATTACTTTCTTGAGATTGTGTAAAGCGTTTCTGATAAAAAAAACCCAGAATAAGTACAGAATTTCAAAATTGGGATAAAAAATGTTATATTCTTACAGTTTGACCAGAAAATCTCAATTTTTTTCGAAACTTCAAGAAATTCAGAAATACTCTCTAGTGACAGTGTTCGAGTTTTATAATGCAAACAATTCGGTCTAATTCCAAATTCTCAAAACTGAGTTTTCCGTGGATATCGTCTAACAGATTAACAAAAAAGTGTAAAAATTCTCGATTACTAAAAAATTGCAAGAGTACTTTCTTGAAACAATGTAAAGCGTTTGTACTGCATACAATGCAATCTAAGTACAGAATTTTAAATTTGTGTTCCACAATGTTATATTCTTGTAGTTTGACCAGAAAATGTCATAATTCACGAAACTCCATAAAATCCAAAAATACTATCTAGAGACTCTGTCCGGAATTTACAATGTAAACAATCCGGTCTAAATCCAGAATTCCAAAATTGAGTTTTCCGTGGTAATCTTCTTACAAATTAACAAATAAATGTAAAATTTCTCGATTATTAAGAAACTGCATAATTACTTTCTTGAGAATCTGTAAAGCGTTTATGATGCAAAAAACCCAGTATAAGTATAGAATTTCAAAATTGTGATAAAAAAATGTTATATTCTTAAAGTTTGACCAGAAAATCTCAATTGTTTTCGAAAGTTCAACAAAATGCAGAGATACTCTCTAGAGAATGTGTCCGGGATTTATAATGCAAACAATCCGGTCTCAATTCAAATTTTCAAAACTGAGTTTTCCGTGGTTACGGTTTAACAAAAAATGTAAAAATTCTCGATTACTAAGAAATTGCAAGATTTCTTTCTTGAGACAGTGTAAAGCGTTTATAATGCACAGGATGCAGTGTAAGTACAGAATTTTAAAATTTTTTGGAAAACGTTATATTCTTACACTTTGACGAGAAAATGTCAATTTTTTCGAAACTTCAATAAATGCAAAAATACTGTCTAGAGACTGTGTCCAGGATTCATGATTCAAACAATCCGTCTAAATCCATATTTTCAAATCTGAGTTTTTCCGTGGTATCGTCTTGCAGATAAACAAAAAAACGTAGAAAATCTCGATTATTAAGAAATTGCAAATTACTTCCTTGAGATATTCTAACGCGTTTATAGGACAGCGGTAAGTGATAATTAAAACTAGAAGAAGAACATATAAGAATGGTCAACAAATTCAGATATTTAGGCATAGCACTGCAGCCAACAACAAAGTGTTTCAGCGCACATGTGCAGGAGAGAGCAGCAGCAGCTATAAGAGCTATGTGCAGTATCAAAGACATCACATCGTTAAAATTAGTCACAGCCATGAAATTATTCGCATCAGTGATCACCCCGATCGTCACTTACGGGATAGAACTGATATGGGAGAAACTATCGACCAGCGATTTGGAGAGGTTAGAAAAAGTAAAACCAAGATTCAAAGGCATTAGGTGCAAGCAAATACACACCAAACAGAATGGCCTATATGCTAGCCAGAGAAACCTTCTTCATAGAGGACCTGAGGCAAAGGATACTACTGCCAGCAACGGAGCCATATAAGAAAGTCATCGAAAAAAAGAAACAGAGAGAAAAAGAGATCGACGAAGATTTCTACTCCTCAGATGCCATAATAAACAGAGAGTGGACTGGAAGTAACCAATCACAAAGGCACAGAATCATAGGTTTAGCAACACAAAATGTGCAAAAATACAAAATTCCACCAAACGAGTGATTTGTGCGAATGCAAGATATGCGGCCAAAAGTGTGAGCGATACCATTACAAACAATGCAGAATATGGACAGGATCACTGAACGAACTCATAAAAGACAAATCATAAACTTATAACTTAATGCTCTTTCGAGTGCCTCTTACCAATTTATTATTAAAGCGCTTATAAAGTGCATAAAACGCAGTCTAAGTACAGAATTTCAAAATTGTGTTAGAAAAGGTTATATTCTTTCACTTTGTCCAGAAAATTTCAATTTTTTTCGAAACTTCAAGAAATGCAAAAATACACTCTAGAGACTGTGCCCGGGATTTATAATGCAAACAATCCGGTCTAAATCCAGAATTTCAAAATTTAGTTTTCCGTGGTTATCGTCTTACAGATTAACAAAAAAATGTAAAAATTCTCGATTATTAAGAAACTGCATAATTACTTTCTTGAGACTGTGTAAAGCGTTTATAATACAAAAAACCCAGTATAAATACAGAATTTCAAAATTGTGTTGGAAAATGCTATATATTTACAATTTGACCAGAAAAAGTCAATTTTTTCGAAACTTCTACAAAAGCAAAAATACTCTCTAGAGACTGTGTCCGGGATTTATAACGCATACAATTCTGACTAATTCCAAAATTTCAAAATTGAGTTTTCCGTGGTTATCGTCTTACAGATTAACCAAAAAATGTAAAAATTCTCGATTATTAAGAAACTGTATAATTACTTTCTTGAGACTGTGTAAAGCGTTTATAATGCAAAAAACCCAGTATAAGTACAGAATTTGAAAATTGTGTTGGAAAATGCTATATTCTTACAGTTTGACCAGAAAATATCAATTTTTTTCGAAACTACAAGAAATGCAAAAATACTCTCTGGAGACTCTGTCCGGTATTTATAATGCAAACAATACGGTCTAAATCCTAATTTTCAAATATGAGTTTTCCGTGGTTATCGTCTTACGGATTAACAAAGAAATGTAAAAATTCTCGATTTTTAAGAAATTGCAGAATTACTTTCTTGAGACAGTGTAAAACGTTTATAATGCATATTTGGCAGTCTAAGTACAGAATTCCAAAATTGGGTTGAACTATGTTATTTTCTTATAGTTTGACCAGAAAATGTCAAAATTTACGAAATTTCAAGAAATGCATATATATTCTCTAGAGACTGTGTCCGGGATTTATAATGCAATCAATTCCGACTAAATCCAAAATTTCAAAATTGACTTTTCCCTGGTTATCGTCTTACAGATTAACCGGAAAATGCAAAAATTCTGGATTATTGCAAAATTAATTTCATTAGTCTGTGTAAAGCATTTGTGATGCAAAAAATCCAGTATAAGTACAGAATTTCAAAATTCTGGTGGAAATTGTTTTATTCTTACAGATTGACCAGAAAATGTCAAATATTACGATACTTAAAAAAATGAAAAATACCATCTAGAGACAGTGTTCGCTTTTTATAATCCGGTCTAATTCCATATTTTCAAAAGTGAGTTTTCCATGGATAACGTCTAACAGATTAACAATCCAGAATTTCAAAATTGAGTTTTCCGTGGTAATCTTCTTGCAAATTAACAAATAAATGTAAAATTTCTCGATTATTAAGAAACTGCATAATTACTTTCTTGAGATTGTGTAAAGCGTTTCTGATAAAAAAAAACCCAGAATAAGTACAGAATTTCAAAATTGGGATAAAAAATGTTATATTCTTACAGTTTGACCAGAAAATCTCAATTTTTTTCGAAACTTCAAGAAATTCAGAAATACTCTCTAGTGACAGTGTTCGAGTTTTATAATGCAAACAATCCGGTCTAATTCCAAATTCTCAAAACTGAGTTTTCCGTGGATATCGTCTAACAGATTAACAAAAAAGTGTAAAAATTCTCGATTACTAAAAAATTGCAAGAGTACTTTCTTGAAACAATGTAAAGCGTTTGTACTGCATACAATGCAATCTAAGTACAGAATTTTAACTTTGTGTTCCACAATGTTATATTCTTGTAGTTTGACCAGAAAATGTCATAATTCACGAAACTCCATAAAATCCAAAAATACTATCTAGAGACTCTGTCCGGAATTTACAATGTAAACAATCCGGTCTAAATCCAGAATTCCAAAATTGAGTTTTCCGTGGTAATCTTCTTACAAATTAACAAATAAATTGAAAATTTTTCGATTATTAAGAAACAGCATAATTAGGCTACTTTCTTGAGACTGTGTAAAGCGTTTATGAAGCAAAAAACCCAGTATAAGTACAGAATTTCAAAATTGTGATAAAAAATGTTATATTCTTACAGTTTGACAAGAAAATCTCAATTTTTTTCCAAACTTCAACAAAATGCAGAAATACTCTCTAGAGAATGTGTCCGGGATTTATAATGCAAACAATCCGGTCTAAATTCAAATTTTCAAAACTGAGTTTCCGTGGTTACAGTTTAACAAAAAATGTAAAAATTCTCCATTACTAAGAAATTGCAAGATTTCTTTCTAGAGATAATGTAAAGCGATTATAATGCATAGCATGCAGTGTAAGTACAGAATTTTAAAATTGTTTTGGAAAACGTTGTATTCTTACACTTTGACGAGAAAATGTCAATTTTTTCGAAACTTCAAGAAATGCAAAAATACTCTCTAGAGACTGTGCCCGGGATTTATAATGCAATCAATCCGGTCTATATCCAGAATTTCAAAATTCAGTTTTCCGTGGTTATCGTCTTACAGATTAACAAAAAAATGTAAAAATTCTCGATTACTAAGAAATTGCAAGATTACTTCCTTGAGACAGTGTAAAACGTTTATAATGCATAAAATGCAGTCTAAGTACAGAATTACAAAATTGTGTTGCACAATGTTATATTCTTATAGTATGACCAGAAAAGTCAACATTTACGAAACTTCATAAAATACAAAAATACTATCTAGAGACTGTGCCCGGGATTTATAATGCAAACAATCCGGTCTAATTCCAGAATTTCAAAATTGATTTTTCCGTGGTTATCGTCTTACAGATTAACAAAAAAAAATTTAAAAATTCTCGATTATTAAGAAATTGCATAATTACTTTCATGGGACTGTGTAAAGCGTTTATGATGCAAAAAAACCAGTATAAGTACAGAATTTCAAAATTGTGTTGCACAATGTTATTTTCTTACAGTTCTACCAGAAAATCCCAATTTTTTTCGAAACTACAAGAAATGCAAACATACTCTCTGGAGACTCTGTCCGGCATTTATAATGCAAACAGTCCGGTCTAAATCTTAATTTTCAAATCTGGGTTTTCCGTTTTTATCGTCTTAAGGATTAACAAAAAAATGTAAAAATTCTCGATTTTTAAGAAATTGCAGAATTACTTTCTTGAGACAGTGTAAAACGTTTATAATGAATAATTAGCAATCTAAGTACAGAATTTCAAAATTGTGTTGCACAATATTATATTCTTATAGTTTGACCAGAAAAAGTCAAAATTTACGAAACTTCAAGAAATGCAAAAATACTCTCTAGAGACTGTGTTCGGGATTTATAATGCAAACAATTCCGACTAAATCGAAAATTAAAAATTGACTTTTCCCTGGTTATCGTCCTACAGATTAACCAAAAAATGCAAAAATTCTCGATTATTAAGAAATTGCAAAATTACTTTCTTGAGGCTGTGTAAAGCGTTTATGATGCAAAAAATTCAGAATAATTACACAATTTGAAAATTGTGTTGGAAAAATATTATATTCTTACAGTTGGACCAGAAAATGTGAAA
The DNA here is from genome assembly GCA_030220185.1 of Diploptera punctata. Lineage (NCBI taxonomy): Eukaryota > Metazoa > Arthropoda > Insecta > Blattodea > Blaberidae > Diploptera > Diploptera punctata. The sequence goes on from JASPKZ010000535.1 coordinate 21,057, forward strand.
ATTTTTAAAAATTCATAAAAAGCAAACATACTATCTGGGGACTATGTCCGGGATTTATAATGCATATAATCCGGTCTAAATCCAGTATTTCAAAAAAAAAATTCCCTGGTTATCGTCTTACAGATTAACAAAAAAATGTAAAAAATTCTCGTTTATTAAGAAACTGTATAATTACTTTCTTGAGACTGTGTAAAGCGTTTATGATGCAAAAAACCCAGTATAAATACAGAATTTCAAAATTGTGTTGGAAAATGCTATATTCTTACAGTGTGACCAGAAAATATCAATTTTTTTCGAAACTTCAAGAAAAGCATAAATACTCTCGAGAGACTGTGTCCGGGATTTATAAAGCAAAAAAATCCGGTCTAAATCCAGAATTTCAAAATTGAGTTTTCCGTGGTTATCGTCTTACAGATTAACAAAAAAATGTAAAAATTCTCGATTATTAAGAAACTGCATAATTACTTTCTTGGGACTGTGTAAAGCGTTTATGATGCAAAAAACTCAGTATAAGTACAGAATTTCAAAATTCTGGTGGAAATTATTTTATTCTTACAGATTGACCAGAAAATGTCAAATATTACGATACTTAAAAAAATGAAAAAATACCATCTACAGACAGTGTTCGCGTTTTATAATGCAAACAATCCGTTCTAATTCCACATTTTCAAAGGTGAGTTTTCCGTGGATATCGTCTAACAGATTAACAAAAACTGTAAAAATTCTCGATTACTAATAAATTGCAAGATTACTTTATTGAGACAGTGTAAAGCGTTTATACTGCATAAAATGCAATCTAAGTACACAATTTCAAAATTGTGTTGCACAATGATATATTCTTATAGTTTGACCAGAAAATGTCAAAATTTACGAAACTCAATAAAATGCAAAAATACTATCTAGAGGCTCTGTCCGTAATTTATAATGTAAACAATCCGGTCTAAATCCAGAAATTCAATATTGAGTTTTCCGTGGTAATCTTCTTACAAATTAACAAATAAATGTAAAATTTCTCGATTATTAAGAAACTGCATAATTACTTTCTTGAGAATCTGTAAAGCGTTTATGATGCAAAAAACCCAGTATAAGTATAGAATTTCAAAATTGTGATAAAAAAATGTTATATTCTTACAGTTTGACCAGAAAATCTCAATTGTTTTCGAAAGTTCAACAAAATGCAGAAATACTCTCTAGAGAATGTGTCCGGGATTTATAATGCAAACAATCCGGTCTCAATTCAAGTTTTCAAAACTGAGTTTTCCGTGGTTACGGTTTAACAAAAAAATGTAAAAATTCTCGATTACTAAGAAATTGCAAGATTTCTTTCTTGAGACAGTGTAAAGCGTTTATAATGCACAGGATGCAGTGTAAGTACAGAATTTTAAAATATTTTGGAAAACGTTATATTCTTATACTTTGACGAGAAAATGTCAATTTTTTCGAAACTTCAAGAAATGCAAAAATACTGTCTAGAGACTGTGTCCAGGATTCATGATTCAAACAATCCGGTCTAAATCCATATTTTCAAATCTGAGTTTTCCGTGGTATCGTCTTGCAGATAAACAAAAAAACGTAGAAAATCTCGATTATTAAGAAATTGCAAAATTACTTCCTTGATATATTTTAACGCGTTTATAGGACAGCGGCAAGTGATAATTTAAAACTAGAAGAAGAACATATAAGAATGGTCAACAAATTCAGATATTTAGGCATAGCACTGCAGCCAACAACAAAGTGTTTCAGCGCACATGTGCAGGAGAGAGCAGCAGCAGCTATAAGAGCTATGTGCAGTATCAAAGACATCACATCGTTAAAATTAGTCACAGCCATGAAATTATTCGCATCAGTGATCACCCCGATCGTCACTTACGGGATAGAACTGATATGGGAGAAACTATCGACCAGCGATTTGGAGAGGTTAGAAAAAGTAAAACCAAGATTCAAAGGCATTAGGTGCAAGCAAATACACACCAAACAGAATGGCCTATATGCTAGCCAGAGAAACCTTCTTCATAGAGGACCTGAGGCAAAGGATACTACTGCCAGCAACGAAGCCATATAAGAAAGTCATCGAAAAAAAGAAACAGAGAGAAAAAGAGATCGACGAAGATTTCTACTCCTCAGATGCCATGGTAAACAGAGAGTGGACTGGAAGTAACCAATCACAAAGGCACAGAATCATAGGTTTAGCAACACAAAATGTGCAAAAATACAAAATTCCACCAATCGAGTGATTCGTGCGAATGCAAGATATGCGGCCAAAAGTGTGAGCGATACCATTACAAACAATGCAGAATATGGACAGGATCACTGAACGAACTCATAAAAGACAAATCATAAACTTATAACTTAATGCTCTTTCGAGTGCCTCTTACCAATTTATTATTAAAGCGCTTATAAAGTGCATAAAACGCAGTCTAAGTACAGAATTTCAAAATTGTGTTGGAAAAGGTTATATTCTTTCACTTTGACCAGAAAATTTCAATTTTTTTTCGAAACTTCAAGAAATGCAAAAATTCACTCTAGAGACTGTGCCCGGGATTTATAATGCAAACAATCCAGTCTAAATCCAGAATTTCAAAATTTAGTTTTCCGTGGTTATCGTCTTACAGATTAACAAAAAAATGTAAAAATTCTCGATTATTAAGAAACTGCATAATTACTTTCTTGAGACTGTGTAAAGCGTTTATAATGCAAAAAACCCAGAATAAATACAGAATTTCAAAATTGTGTTGGAAAATGCTATATACTTACAGTTTGACCAGAAAAAGTCAATTTTTTCGAAACTTCTACAAAAGCAAAAATACTCTCTAGAGACTGTGTCCGGGATTTATAATGCATACAATTCTGACTAATTCCAAAATTTCAAAATTGAGTTTTCCGTGGTTATCGTCTTACAGATTAACCAAAAAATGTAAAAATTCTCGATTATTAAGAAACTGTATAATTACGTTCTTGAGACTGTGTAAAGCGTTTATAATGCAAAAAACCCAGTATAAGTACAGAATTTGAAAATTGTGTTGGAAAATGCTATATTCTTACAGTTTGACCAGAAAATATCAATTTTTTTCGAAACTACAAGAAATGCAAAAATACTCTCTGGAGACTCTGTCCGGTATTTATAATGCAAACAATACGGTCTAAATCCTAATTTTCAAATATGAGTTTTCCGTGGTTATCGTCTTACGGATTAACAAAGAAATGTAAAAATTCTCGATTTTTAAGAAATTGCAGAATTACTTTCTTGAGACAGTGTAAAACGTTTATAATGCATATTTGGCAGTCTAAGTACAGAATTCCAAAATTGTGTTGAACTATGTTATTTTCTTATAGTTTGACCAGAAAATGTCAAAATTTACGAAATTTCAAGAAATGCATATATATTCTCTAGAGACTGTGTCCGGGATTTATAATGCAATCAATTCCGACTAAATCCAAAATTTCAAAATTGACTTTTCCCTGGTTATCGTCTTACAGATTAACCGGAAAATGCAAAAATTCTGGATTATTGCAAAATTAATTTCATTAGTCTGTGTAAAGCATTTGTGATGCAAAAAATCCAGTATAAGTACAGAATTTCAAAATTCTGGTGGAAATTGTTTTATTCTTACAGATTGGCCTGAAAATGTCAAATATTACGATACTTAAAAAAATGAAAAATACCATCTAGAGACAGTGTTCGCTTTTTATAATCCGGTCTAATTCCATATTTTCAAAAGTGAGTTTTCCATGGATAACGTCTAACAGATTAACAATCCAGAATTTCAAAATTGAGTTTTCCGTGGTAATCTTCTTGCAAATTAACAAATAAATGTAAAATTTCTCGATTATTAAGAAACTGCATAATTACTTTCTTGAGATTGTGTAAAGCGTTTCTGATAAAAAAACCCAGAATAAGTACAGAATTTCAAAATTGGGATAAAAAATGTTATATTCTTACAGTTTGACCAGAAAATCTCAATTTTTTTCGAAACTTCAAGAAATTCAGAAATACTCTCTAGTGACAGTGTTCGAGTTTTATAATGCAAACAATCCGGTCTAATTCCAAATTCTCAAAACTGAGTTTTCCGTGGATATCGTCTAACAGATTAACAAAAAAGTGTAAAAATTCTCGATTACTAAAAAATTGCAAGAGTACTTTCTTGAAACAATGTAAAGCGTTTGTACTGCATACAATGCAATCTAAGTACAGAATTTTAAATTTGTGTTCCACAATGTTATATTCTTGTAGTTTGACCAGAAAATGTCATAATTCACGAAACTCCATAAAATCCAAAAATACTATCTAGAGACTCTGTCCGGAATTTACAATGTAAACAATCCGGTCTAAATCCAGAATTGCAAAATTGAGTTTTCCGTGGTAATCTTCTTACAAATTAACAAATAAATTGAAAATTTCTCGATTATTAAGAAACAGCATAATTAGGCTACTTTCTTGAGACTGTGTAAAGCGTTTATGAAGCAAAAAACCCAGTATAAGTACAGAATTTCAAAATTGTGATAAAAAATGTTATATTCTTACAGTTTGACAAGAAAATCTCAATTTTTTTCCAAACTTCAACAAAATGCAGAAATACTCTCTAGAGAATGTGTCCGGGATTTATAATGCAAACAATCCGGTCTAAATTCAAATTTTCAAAACTGAGTTTCCGTGGTTACAGTTTAACAAAAAATGTAAAAATTCTCCATTACTAAGAAATTGCAAGATTTCTTTCTAGAGATAATGTAAAGCGATTATAATGCATAGCATGCAGTGTAAGTACAGAATTTTAAAATTGTTTTGGAAAACGTTGTATTCTTACACTTTGACGAGAAAATGTCAATTTTTTCGAAACTTCAAGAAATGCAAAAATACTCTCTAGAGACTGTGCCCGGGATTTATAATGCAATCAATCCGGTCTATATCCAGAATTTCAAAATTCAGTTTTCCGTGGTTATCGTCTTACAGATTAACAAAAAAATGTAAAAATTCTCGATTACTAAGAAATTGCAAGATTACTTCCTTGAGACAGTGTAAAACGTTTATAATGCATAAAATGCAGTCTAAGTACAGAATTACAAAATTGTGTTGCACAATGTTATATTCCTATAGTATGACCAGAAAAGTCAACATTTACGAAACTTCATAAAATTCAAAAATACTATCTAGAGACTGTGACCGCGATTTATAATGCAAACAATCCGGTCTAATTCCAGAATTTCAATTTGATTTTTCTGTGGTTATCGTCTTACAGATTAACAAAAAAAATGTAAAAATTCTCGATTATTACGATATTGCATAATTACTTTCATGGGACTGTGTAAAGCGTTTATGATGCAAAAAAAACAGTATAAATACAGAATTTCAAAATTGTGTTGCACAATGTTATTTTCTTACAGTTCTACCAGAAAATCCCAATTTTTTTCGAAACTACAAGAAATGCAAAAATACTCTCTGGAGACTCTGTCCGGCATTTATAATGCAAACAGTCCGGTCTAAATCCTAATTTTCAAATCTGGGTTTTCCGTTTTTTTCGTCTTACGGATTAACAAAAAAATGTAAAAATTCTCGATTTTTAAGAAATTGCAGAATTACTTTCTTGAGACAGTTAAAACGTTTATAATGAATAATTAGCAATCTAAGTACAGAATTTCAAAATTGTGTTGCACAATATTATATTCTTATAGTTTGACCAGAAAAAGTCAAAATTTACGAAACTTCAAGAAATGCAAAAATACTCTCTAGAGACTGTGTTCGGGATTTATAATGCAAACAATTCCGACTAAATCGAAAATTAAAAATTGACTTTTCCCTGGTTATCGTCCTACAGATTAACCAAAAAATGCAAAAATTCTCGATTTTTAAGAAATTGCAAAATTACTTTCTTGAGGCTGTGTAAAGCGTTTATGATGCATAGCATGCAGTGTAAGTACAGAATTTTAATATTGTTTTGGAAAACGTTATATTCTTACACTTTGACGAGAAAATGTCAATTATTTCGTAACTTCAATAAATGCAAAAATACTGTCTAGAGACTGTGTCCAGGATTCATGATTCAAACAATCCGGTCTAAATCCATATTTTCAAAACTGAGTTTTCCGTGGTTACGTCATACAGATAAACAAAAAAATGTAGAAAATCTCGATTATTAAGAAATTGCAAAATTACTTCCTTGAGATATTCTAAAGCGTTTATAAAGTGCATAAAATGCAGTCTAAGTACAGATTTTCAAAATTGTGTTGGAAAACGTTATATTCTTATACTTTGACCAGAAAATTTCAATTTTTTTCGAAACTTCAAAAAATGCAAAAATACATCTAGAGACTGTGCCCGAGATTTAAAATGTAATCAATCCGGTCTAAATCCCGAATTTTAAAATTCAGTTTTCCGTGGTTATCGTCTTAGAGATTAACAAAAAAATGTAAAAATTCTCGATTACTAAGAAATTGCAAGATTACTTTCTTGAGACAGCGTAAAGCGTTTGTAATGCATAAAATGCAGTCTAAGTACAGAATTACAAAAATTGTGTTGCACAATGTTATATTCTTATAGTTTGACCAGAAAATGTCAACATTTACGAAACTTCATAAAATACAAAAATACTATCTAGAGACTGTGACCGGGATTTATAATGCAAACAATCCGGTCCAAATCCAGAATTTCAAAATTGAGTTTTCCGTGGTTATCGTCTCACAGATTAACAAAAAAATGTAAAAATTCTCGATTATTAAGAAACTGCATAATTACTTTCTTGGGACTGTGTAAAGCGTTCATGATGCAAAAAAACCAATCTAAGTACAGAATTTCAAAATTATGTTCCACAATGTTATATTCATATAGTCTGACCGGAAAATGTCAAAATTTACGAAACTCCATAAAATGCAAAAATACTATCTGAAGACTCTGTCCGGAATTTATAATGTAAACAATCCGGTCTAAATCCAGAATTTCAAAATTGAGTTTTCCGTGGTAATCTTCTTACAAATTAACAAAAAAATGTAAAAATTCTAGATTATTAAGAAACTGCATAATTACTTTCTTGAGACTGTGTAAAGCGTTTACGATGCAAAAAACCCAGTATCAGTACAGAATTTCAAAATTGTGTTGGAAAATGCTATATTCTTACGGTTTGACCAGAAAATAACAATTTTTTTCGAAACTTTTAGAAAAGCACAAATACTCTCGAGAGACTGTGTCCGGGATTTATAATGCAAAAAAATGCGGTCTAAATCCAGAATTTCAAAATTGAGTTTTCCGTGGTTATCGTCTTACAGATTAACAAATAAATGTAAAAATTCTCGATTATTAAGAAACTGCATAATTACTTTCTTGGGACTGTGTAAAGCGTTTATGATGCAAAAAACCCAGTATAAGAACAGAATTTCAAAATTGTGTTGCACATTGTTATATTCTTACAGTTTTGATCAGAAAATCTCAATTTTTTTCGAAACTTCAAGAAATGCAAAGATACACTCTGGAGACTCTGTCCGGCATTTATAATGCAATCAATCGGGTCTAAATCCAAATTTTCAAATCTGAGTTTTCCGTGGTTATCGTCTTACGGATTAACAAAGAAATGTAAAAATTCTCGATTTTTAAGAAATTGCAGAAGTACTTTCTTGAGACTGTGTAAAACGTTTATAATGCATATTTAGCAGTCTAAGTACAGAATTTCAAAACTGTGTTGAACAAAGTTATTTTCTTATAGTTTGACCAGAAAATGTCAAAATTTACGTAACTTCAAGAAATGCATATATACTCTCTAGAGACTGTGTCCGGGATTTATAATGCATACAATTCCGACCAAATCCAAAATTTCAAAATTAATTTTTCCCTGGGTATCGTCTTACAGATTAATCAAAAATGCAAAATTTCTCGATCATTAATAAAATGGCAAAATTACTTTCTTGATACTGTGTAAAGCGTTTATGATGCAAAAAATCCAGAATAGGTACAGAATTTCAAAATTGTGTTGGAAACGCTGTATTCTTACAGTTTGACCAGAAAATACCAATTTTTTCGAAACATCTAGAAAAGCAAAAATACTCTCTAGAGACTGTGTCCGGGATATATAATGCAAAAAATCCGGTCTAAATCCTAATTTTCAAATCTGAGTTTTCCGTGGTTATCGTCTTATGGATTAACAGAAAATTTAAAAATTCCCGATTTTTAAGAAATTGATGAATTACATTCTTGAGACAGTGTAAAACGTTTATAATGCATAATTATCAGTATAAGTACAGAATTGCAAAATTGTGTTGCTCAATGTTATATTCTTATAGTTGACCAGAAAAAGTCAAAATTTACGAAACTTCAAGAAATGCAAAAATACTCTCTAGAGACTGTGTTCGGGATTTATAATGCAAACAATTCCGACTAAATCCAAAATTCAAAATTGAGTTTTCTCTGGTTAACGTCTTACAGATTTACCAAAAAATGCAAAAATTCTCGATTATTAAGAAATTGCAAAATTACTTTCTTGAGACTGTGTAAAGCGTTTATAATGCAAAAAATCCAGAATAGGTACACAATTTGAAAATTGTGTTGAAAAATACTATATTCTTACAGTTGGACCAGAAAATGTGAAATTTTTCAAAACTTCATAAAATGCAAAAATACTATCTAAAGACTGTGTCCGGGATTTATAATGCAAACAATCCGGTCTAAATCCAGAATTTCAAAACTGAGTTTTCCGTGGTTTTCGACTTACAGATCAACAAAAAAATGTAGAAAATCTCGATTATTAAAAAATTGCAAAATTACTTCCTTGAGATATTCTAAAGCGTTTATAAAGTGCATAAAATGCAGTCTAAGTACAGAATTTCAAATTTGTGTTGGAAAACGTTATATTCTTACACTTTGACCAGAAAATTTCAATTTTTTTCGAAACTTCAAGAAATGCAAAAATACACTCTAGAGACTGTGACCGGGATTTATAATGCTATCAATCCGGCCTAAATCCAGGATTTCAAAATAGAGTATTCCGAGGTTATCGTCTTACAGATTAACAAAAAAATCTAAAAATTCTCGATTACTAAGAAATTGCAAGATTACTTTCTTGAGACAGTGTAAAGCGTTTATAAAGCATAAAATGCAGTCTAAGTACAGAATTACAAAATTGTGTCGCACAATGTTATATTCTTATAGTTTGACCAGAAAATGACAAAATTTACGAAACTTCATAAAATACAAAAATACTATCTAGAGACTTTGACCGGGATTTATAATGCAAACAATTCGGTCCTAATCCAGAATTTCAAATTGACTTTTCCGTGGTTATCGTCTTACAGATTAACAAAAAAATGTAAAAATTCTCGATTATTAAGAAACTGCATAATTACTTTCTTGAGACTGTGTAAAGCGTTTATAATGCAAAAAACCCAGTATAAATACAGAATTTCAAAATTGTGTTGGAAAATGCTATATATTTACAGTTTGACCAGAAAAAGTCAATTTTTTCGAAACTTCTACAAAAGCAAAAATACTCTCTAGAGACTGTGTCCGGGATTTATAATGCATACAATTCTGACTAATTCCAAAATTTCAAAATTGAGTTTTCCGTGGTTATCGTCTTACAGATTAACCAAAAAATGTAAAAATTCTCGATTATTAAGAAACTGTATAATTACTTTCTTGAGACTGTGTAAAGCGTTTATGATGCAAAAACCCAGTATAAGTACAGAATTTGAAAATTGTGTTGGAAAATGCTATATTCTTACAGTTTGACCAGAAAATATCAATTTTTTCGAAACTTCAAGAAATGCAAAAATACTCTCTGGAGACTCTGTCCGGCATTTATAATGCAAACAATACGGTCTAAATCCAAATTTTCAATATGAGTTTTCCGTGGTTATCGTCTTACGGATTAACAAAGAAATGTAAAAATTCTCGATTTTTAAGAAATTGCAGAATTACTTTCTTGAGACAGTGTAAAACGTTTATAATGCATATTTGGCAGTCTAAGTACAGAATTCCAAAATTGTGTTGAACTATGTTATTTTCTTATAGTTTGACCAGAAAATGTCAAAATTTACGAAATTTCAAGAAATGCATATATATTCTCTAGAGACTGTGTCCGGGATTTATAATGCAATCAATTCCGACTAAATCCAAAATTTCAAAATTGACTTTTCCCTGGTTATCGTCTTACAGATTAACCCGGAAAATGCAAAAATTCTGGATTATTGCAAAATTAATTTCATTAGTCTGTGTAAAGCATTTGTGATGCAAAAAATCCAGTATAAGTACAGAATTTCAAAATTCTGGTGGAAATTGTTTTATTCTTACAGATTGACCAGAAAATGTCAAATATTACGATACTTAAAAAAATGAAAAATACCATCTAGAGACAGTGGTTCGCTTTTTATAATCCGGTCTAATTCCATATTTTCAAAAGTGAGTTTTCCATGGATATCGTCTAACAGATTAACAATCCAGAATTTCAAAATTGTGTTTTCCGTGGTAATCTCTTGCAAATTAACAAATAATGGTAAAATTTCTCGATT
>JASPKZ010000536.1:0-12248 GCA_030220185.1 Diploptera punctata
ATTTCTTCTTTCATTTCAGATTTACCACAATAAATTAAAACTTTTGCTGTAATAACCTGTGTGTCTCATTAATGTACAGCCAAAAAATTATTTTTCCAGAACTTTTACAAGAGCAGGGAACTACATTTTTCTGTATAGTGAAATTTATCATGTCTTTTTCCTGTAATGTGAGTGACACGTACATTTTAAATTTTTTTTGTCCATTTATTGTAATTCAAAATTCAAAGAAAATATATCAAAATGTAGAGAATTTAATGAAGAATAAACATGTTTTATTGATTTTTTTAATTTACTTAGGACTATAGATTTATAGTAAAATTTAAGGTGGGAAAATAGTCAAATTGTAATGTGAGTGACAGTGGAATGACCCATATGGTTTGAAGCAGTTAGGGAGCATGGCAGCTTTCTTTCCTAATGTGTCTGCCTGTTCATTGCCAAAACTCTGGCAATGCCAAGGGATCCATGCAATACAACTTTCTTTTGGGCTTTTGGAACTTTTTTCATCATGTTATAGTTTCTGAATCTGAAGTTTCTATTTGGTCACTGAATTTTTAAAATACCTGCTGAGCGGTTATCAACTTTTATTAGGGTTGAGGTTGTTTTTACTAACATTTCCTGTTATTCTAAATGTTTTGTAAAATATGCTTCATTATTTATAGTTTTTAAATAGAAAATGTGGGGATTATAGCCCACCAAACCACCAGCATAAGCTTAAATGAAAAAATTGAAAAACACACAAATTTATTGCTGCATATTTTAATAATTATCTGATATATATATATATATAATATGAAAAGAAATATGAATGCTAGAGTCGAGATTTGAAACTAAGTCTCTAAACTCTGTACGTTTAGTGCTCTAACGACCTGAGCTACCCAAGCATTCCAATTCAAACATACATTTTTCTTATATATGTAGTATTCTCAATTCTGACAAGAGATAGTGGAAAATTGTTCCGAGTGACATCTAGTGGCTAACATAACAGTTAAGCAAATTTTTAAAGAGAATATTACTTTATAGCAGTAATGCTTGTATATGTAGATGTTATAATATATGTAAATATAGTTATAACATCTAAATATATGTTGATTTTTTCCCACAAGGAATCATAGAAATGCCTTGAAATGAAGTAAGAAGTTGAGCTCAGGAAAACAGCAGTTTAACTTTCCCAATACATTTCTATGTCCTATAGAATAACATTTGGCATGTGCATGAGTTTATAGAGTTGTCGCTAGGTGCACATATATTTGAAGTCCTACAGAAAGTTTATAGATCTCTCGCTAGATGGCAGCACATGGCTGTGAAATCAGTTTGACCTACCTCTGAAATAAATTCCCAAACATTAGTTAGAAATGGATGTACACTAACTTTTCCACCAGCCACTGGCTGGTCTCACATCCACATGTTTCAATCACAGAAATGGAAAATGATCCAGCCAATATATGGGTGACATGTAGTGAGATTGTTGTATCCCCTCATGTTATTAACCTAAAGCTGCTATTTATTTTAGTTACCCAAGTTCATCACAATTCTGGGTGGGCAGCAGTTCCATGCTGACCGTAATTCCATGAGAAAATATCTTCTGCATGGAGACTCATATCAGCACAAGTCCCATATCTCTACAGCCTTAAACATCATGGCTGTTTCATTACCTTACATTGAGAAAAATTGATGAATTGATTGTATTTTAATGATGAAATTGACATTTTCAGATAAACTGATTATCCTGAATTACCTGTTAGCTATTGAACACCAAGATCTATAAAACATGGAACCAGTACTGCAAGTAAGTTACTTTGTAAAATTATTCTTAAATATGCCTTAATATATAGATTGTTATACACAGACCTGCGATCTAAACCAGTGTGAATACAACTAAAGAGAAAACTTTGTCTGCACTGAGATTTGAACTCATGAGATTTACTTTTTGCGATTAAACAAATATAAGTTTGTATTTGCCCTGCAAGTTACCTGAAGAGTGCCACCACGTAAAGTTGGAAGTCATAGATTCAAATTCTAGTTGATGCAGAGATTTGTCTCTGTAGATGTGTTATATTTCATTTCATATAATAAGGGTCTCTCATAACAGGGGCCTTAGAATTTAATTTTTTACTGCGGCACAGGGTATATCATGTCTCTAAACTTACTTTTGGTGAGCTAAATTCAAGTATGTTAAAAGTTTTTGCATATCACATGATGATAAATAACATTATCAGTATCAAGGATTAGACCTGCTGGTCTGTTCTGATCTCATGTTAGAATTGGTCTATCCATCTTTTACTGTGTCTTCCAACGTTTCTTCATCCTAGTGGTTTGTAATGAATCTGTTTTGGAATTCTATTGTTATCCATTCTAATGATGTCGTCCATCCATTCGTCTCTGTATTGCGTAATTCTATCAAATAGTTTGAATATATTTTTCTTGAATAATAACCACATCATCAGCATACACTAAATGTTTAATATTTTAAAACGGTCCATTCTGGTACCTATATTAACAATACTTTCCCAGTTTTGGATGATGTCATTAATATATAGATTAAAAAAAGTAGATGATAAACTATACCCTTGTCTTACACTTCTATTTATTAAAATGGCTTCTGGAACAAGTAACAAATTTTAATTATTTGGATTGTTATTTTACTATAAACACAAAAATTGTAAGAGACGTAAATATGAAACTGTCAAAATTTCAAATGATAAGCAGAGCTGTACATACAATATTAAAGAATAAAACAAGAAGAGATTCTAGACTGAAGTTTTTATAAAACATTGGCAGTTCCTGCAATACTTTATGGGAGTGAAATTTGGGTAATGACTAAAAAATTACAAAGTAGAATACAAAGCGCAGAAATTAACTTCCTTAGAAGAACAAAAGGTTGCACAAGATTGGATCGGATAAAGAATGAAGATATAAGAGCAGGGTTAAGTATATATCCATTGAATGAGAAAATCAAAGAATATAGAAAGAAATAGTTTACACGTGTAGAAAGAATGAATGTAACAAGATTACCATGTGCAGCATTCAACTACAAGCCAAGAGGTTCAAGGAATGTAGGAAGGCCAGTGAAAATATGGACAAAACAACTGTCAGGCAGAACAGGCAATTTTTGCCTTGCCCGTGAAGTGAAGAAGATAAAGAAGTTTGAATATTTTCAGTTCTCTTCATATGTCCTCACTTAGCCATTAATCCATTATTGTATAGCCAGCCGCACTCCTCAGAAACCTCATTTCTGACGTTTCTATTCTTTGTTCCAGGTTTTTGGTTAAGATCCATATAGTAGTTAATATTTAATTTTAGGTAGTGATATTTTGAGGTTATTTTAATCATATGATTTTTGTCTCATCATCTTACCTCAATATTAATGTTGATTTGTTCTTGAACATGTTTCAGAACAATTCTGTTTTATCGTCAGCTTGTCTAGGCTGGTTTGATTTATGTTGCATTATGTTGCACAATCTGGATGTTGATGTCAGCTGCATCCTGTGGTTCTTTGGCCAACATCCAGGTTGTGCAACATGATGCAACATAAATTAAACCAGTCTGGAAAAGTTGACAATAAAACAGAATTTTTTGAAACATGTTCAAGAACAAATCAACATTAATATTGAGGTAAGATGATCAGACTAAAAATCATATAATCCATATAGTAGTGTTGGAACCGCCATTGTTTTATAAAATCTTAAAGTGTCTCCTTTTTAGTTCGTTTGAGACTACGTTTTATGGTGCCACACATATAATTAAATTTATTTATTTTGTTTGCAATGTTTTCAATTTTTTTATGACACATTGTATTCCAGGTAATTAAAATTGCTCACTTGTTCTGTTATTTTATTCTCTAATTGGATTTTTACTCTTAGTGGCTCATACCCTCGAAAAGCTAAAACTTTTGTTTTTAGAGTAGATACTTTCAAGTTGTATGTTACACATATTTTACTTAGTTTGTAAATTACCCATTATAGGCCATCTTCTGTCTCAGATATCAAAACCTGGTTTTTTATGCCATGTTGAAATTATATTATTACTTTTTACATTATATGTAATATCCTTTATCCTTTAAATTCTAACATAACCTACAAAGGCTTGGTGCAATTTTATTGTACGGTTAGAACAGTTTAAAATAAATAAAATGCTCCTAATGTACCTTAAAGATCTAAATGAAAGGTGAATTGACTGGTGTTTATGCTAGTGCCGAGCTTTTTCTCTTACCAATCACCTACGAATATGAAGGCATCCCATTGAACCTGATATCTTATTTCCATCACTTTTATGTTTTTATGATGGTGTCTCTCATAACATTCTTCACTTAGTGGTCCTACATTCTCTGGGAAATGTTCAAGATGAGAGTGAAGGAACTGTAACTTCAAGCTCATCCCAGTGCCCTGAACTGTTCGAGCATGGTATTACACTCTTCTCATATTGATCAACTTTAGCAATACACCAGACACTTCTTGATGATGTCCTTGTATGTTTTCATGTCAGGCATGCAGTATTTAAAAGTAACAAGTTTGGAAATCTGACCATGAAAAAGTCTTCCTTCACTTTTGCCTCTGACAGTAACATAATTTTTTAAGCAATATATTGGTAAC
Organism: Diploptera punctata; assembly: GCA_030220185.1. Lineage (NCBI taxonomy): Eukaryota > Metazoa > Arthropoda > Insecta > Blattodea > Blaberidae > Diploptera > Diploptera punctata. The sequence continues at coordinate 4,590 of JASPKZ010000536.1, forward strand.
AACGGGCATTTTTGTCCAAAATTTTAACAAATTGTTTCATTAATCCTAGTTTTGTGTGCAAAGGAAGTAGCAATATAATTCCAGAATGAACTAATGTGTGATTTATTACATTTTCTGTTCCTGTCACCAGTTGTTTTGTTCTCGGCCAATTTGTAACTTTCCAGTGCCTTTCCCTGGCTCCAGAGTCTCAATCACACGAAAAACACAGAAATTTCATGTATCCTCTTTGTTGGCCCAATAAAATACTGCAAACTTTAAAATCACAGCACATATACCACTTTTTTCTTTATATTTTATTTCTTCTAGAATAGTATACTTGTTTGTATGTGTATACTGAATGTACTACTGGAACTATCGCTAATTTTCTCAGATTATCCAGAAGAATGCACTTTAGACTTCTTTTGCTAGAGTAGACACAATAAATATATGCCAATATGCGAGTTCGTAAACTGTTGCTGGGCAACCATTCAAGCCAGGATAGAACAACAGTACACAACTTCCCTCTCTTTACCAAATACTTCTTAAATTCTTCTTCGTGATTTCTATACCAATAAAAAGCTGTACCACCTGTTAAAAGATTGTCTTCTTAAAATCTCGAGATAAAAGATCACCTTTATCTTTAGTAAAACCCAAATCGCTTACCAAATTGTTTAATTTTGGGTAATTGATAGGATGTGAATTTTTTTCTTTTGATTGTTTGGACAAATTGAAATTATTTTCTGTGCTGGAGATGGAAGGAGTGCTGGTACTACTCTCTTGTAGTGTTGTGGTATTGGAATTGTAATATCTGGCCCATGTGCTGTTAGCTTATTACTTCTGCAGTTTTTCTCTGGAAACTGGGTAATACAGGGCAAGTCAAAATGTTGTGCAGGTTTTCAGAAATTTATTATGTGAAATGTAATGAACATATAATATCGTGAGACATATTGTATGAAAGGTAAACTCTCAAAGTTTAGTTGTCCACTTCTAAAGTTCCGCGTTCACCCGCAAGATGTCAACAGCAGAGCACGTAAAGGAAAATGGCGTTGACGTTGGGGATCAGAAGTCTTTCTGTGTGCTTGATTACCATGTAAACAAACTCTGTGACTAGTGTTCAACGACATTTCCGTACCAGATACGATAAAGACCCGCCGGATGGGAGATCCATTCGTAAGTGGTACACACAATTTAGGGATTCAGGCTGTATCTTGTAAACGAAAATCGACTGGCCGTACGTCGACGAGTGAAGAGACAGTCGAACGCGTTCGCACATGCTTCGTGCGGAGTCCACAGAAATCCACCTACCGGGGAGCGACAGAACTTCAACTACCACAAAAAACTGTATGGATGGCGGATTTCTCCGGAAACGTTTAACAGATGAAACCCTACCACTTTCAACTGGTTCAAGCCTGTAAAACCCGCCGATTATGCTTTGCGAGCGTCCTTTCTGTGTTGATTTTCTCGCATTAATGGAAGAGAATGAGTTCCATGAGAGGGTAGTTTACAGTGATGAAGCGACTTATCCAACCTTTCAGGAGAAAAGTGAATAGACACAATGTAAGGATATTGGGGAAGCTGGTAACCCCCATGCAACTCTGGAACATCAACGCGATTCTCCGAAAGTGAATGTCTTTTGTGCCATTTCCCATGCAAAGGTTTATGGGCCCTTTTTCTTTCTTTGAACGGACATGTTTTCCTTGTATGGCTAGAACAATGGCTCCTTCCGCAGCTTGAAGCGGATAGTCCAGATTTCATTCTGCAGTTGGATGGTGCCCCTCCACATTACCATGGCAGTGTTCGAGACCATTTGAATATGGCTTTACCACAACGCTGGATAGGCCGTGCATCTCAGGGTGATCAACAACTCATTCATTTGGCCACCTCGTTCACCAGATCTAACCCCGTGTGATTTCTTCATGTGGGGTCTTTGTAAAGGATCATGTTTACATACCACCACTTCCAACAACACTGCATGAACTGCGTGCCCGCATCACAGCAGCCATTGCTGATATCGACCGCGGACTGCTACAGAAAGTTTGGCAGGAGATTGAATATCGGTCTTGACATCTGTCGTGTAACAAAAGGCGCTCACATAGAACATCTGTGAATATTTAAAAAAAAAAACTTTGAGAGTTTACCTTTCATACAATATGTCTCACAATATTATATGTTCATTACATTTCACATAATAAATTTCTGAAAACCTGCACAACATTTTGACTTGCCTTGTATAACCAGGAGAGGGTCATAGGATGAATCTATCTTCAATTAAACACAATGACAAACTACTAAGAATAAAATCAGTGATTATATTATAAAATTGTATAATATTTTAGATGTTTTCTTCTTTTACTGCTTCACGTATAAACTACATACAAGTGGTGTACTATACACTCTCATTTTTTACATTAAAAATAGAATGGTAAAAAATGTACGTGATACGATATAACTAGCAACAGAGCCATTATCAAAATACTTGACTTATTTGTATTAATATATCGCATGCTGCAAAATCTTTGAAGTCTGTGTGTTTCATGGTCAGTAAATTTCAAGGATTTTAAACAAATATTAGAAGAAAATTTTTGGGTGAGGCACTCGCAGTCTGCTGTGCTTAACGAGGGTGTTTGATATTGAACATTGTTACTGATACGTAAAGATGTGAATGTTTGGTAATAATGTTCCAAAAATCAATATAAATGTCAAATATTACCAATTTCATAAAGTTGGCCAAGGAATTGGCCGACATTTGTTCACAAAATCAAAATATTTTCATGAATAACTTAATGACTTGAAATTAATACATGCAAACATATTTTAATGAGAAATACTCACGAAACAAAAAAAAAGCCATTTTAAATTTAATTTACTATCCGATTGCCTGGATGTGTACTTATCCTGATCTTCTTTGCACCAATTAGCTTACTGAAGTTGAAAACTACCATTTTGATGACTATATTTTTTTACTTTGTACATTTTAGTTTTCATCTCTTCTCTACCTTTCCCATTGAGATGGAGGCTAAACTGAAATGAGATTCTCACAATCCATCACAGTTACTCAGAAAGGTGTAAATCAACAATAATATTAGACCTCTTCTGATTATTCCTATATACCACTCACTGGGAATGCTAAATCTCATTGTAACCAAAAAATAGAGGTTAGTTCTGTTGATCTAAAAAAATTAGTAAATGGTTGTATAATGAATCTTCATTATTGTTAATAGTTATATTTCATTCAGTCATCTGTTATTGATTTATTCGAAGCCCAAAGAGATATAATAGTAAATATATGCTATTTATAATTATACTGCCGGCTTAGAAACTGCCTGGAAGTGAGATGGGAATACATAACCTCACATTTAAAATTCGTAATGAGAGATATCGATTCACCAATGTACGATTGATATGGTACAACAACAAATGCCAAAATAAAACAATATAAAAATTCCCCCCCAAAAAAAAGGTTAGTTATGTCACTTTAAAAAAATTATTAAATGTTGTATAAAGCTTCTGCATTATTGTTAATAGTTATTTCTCATACAGCCATCTGTTATTTATATTTTCCAAGACCAATGAGATTAACAGTAAAAATATGCTACTTTTACCTAGACTGCCGGCTTACAAATTGCTCGGAAGTAAGATTGGAACAAATAATCTCAGTTTTCATAAATATTGAACATTACAATTATTTTTAGCCTCTGATGTATTATTTGGTAAATAGTCACTCCAAACCCAACGTGAGGTTGGGTTTTTCATTAGACAAAATCACAACCTCTTGTTAGATTGCTTTTCATAATGTGTGTGTGTGTATATATATATATATATATATACAGACATATTCCCTAATTAATTTTTGAATAGAAAAAGGTCATGGGTATGGGAATGTACGAGATAGGATAACAAAAGTGGTTATTTTCTTTTGAAAAAATTTCTCTACGTTGTGTGAAAACATTGCTTATGTATTCTGAAATACAGGGTGGACCGCTCGAATGGACCTAATTTCAATTGCTTGTTACTGGCAAACGGTTGAAGATAGAAACTTAAAACAACGTTCATAGTACAGAAAAACTCACCAAGTTTCGAATCCTGTCGGTAGATGGCACAAAGATACGTTTCTCGTTCTTAGATTTAATTGTTTGTGAAAATGGCGACTCCGCAGATGAAAGCGCAAGCTGTTTTGTGGTATGCGGAGTTTAAATCAATCATTAGAGTTCAAAGGGAGTTCCGGCGTGTGTTTAACCGTGATGCTCCAACTGCTAGAAGCATAAAGAAGTGGCGTGATACATTATTAGCTACAGGATCTGTGTTGAAGAAGCATGGTGGTGGTCGCAGAGCATCCGATGAAATGGTAGCAAATGTTCAAGCCGCATTTGAGCGAAGCCCCCGGAAGTCATTAAGAAGAGCTTCGCGGGAACTTCAAATACCAAAATCGACATTACAACGGATTGTCCACAAACGCCTCAAACTGCACGCATATAAAGTGCAGTTAGTGCAACGTCTGGAGCCGAATGACATGCCGAAACGAGTGGAATTCGCCAATACGATGCTGGACCGTCTCGGCGCTGATCCTGACTTCATGACCAAGATTTTCTTCTCGGACGAAGCCACTTTCCATTTGTCAGGCAAGGTAAACCGGCATAATGTGCGGATCTGGGGATCGGAGAATCCTCACGCTATTCAAGAGCATGTTCGTGATAGTCCGAAGATGAATGTTTGGTGCAGTTTGTCACATAATAAGGTCATTGGACCGTTTTTCTTCGCCGAGAAAAACTGTTCGTGGTACCACATATCTTGACATGCTGGAGCAGTTCTTCTTTCCACAAATTGAACAACTGCAGCCTAACATCGTTTTCCAGCAAGATGGTGCTCCTCCCCACTGGTCCAATGAAGTTCGTACGACTTTGGACAACATTTTCCCTGGCCGTTGGATTGGTAGGGGAGGACCAATCGCGTGGCCCCCGAGATCTCCCGATTTAACACCACTGGATTTCTTTCTCTGGGGCTATGTCAAAGATAAAGTTTACACCACCCCAGTCAAAGACCTTCGTGATCTTCGTGAGCGCATCATAGAGGCTATTGAGAACATTCCAGAAGACATACTCCAACGTACTTGGCAAGAAATTGTTCATCGCTTTGATATCGTCACAGTGACTGCTGGGGCTCATATAGAGATGTGGTGATCTGGATATCAAAACTTGGTGAGTTTTTCTGTAATATGAACGTTGTTTTAAGTTTCTATCTTCAACCGTTTTCCAGTAACAAGCAATTGAAATTAGGTCCATTCGAGCGGTCCACCCTGTATTTATATTTGACATGATGATATATTGTAATTTTCATGTTACAGGATGTTAAAATTGAAATAAAATCAGAACGAGAAGAACAGACCGACTGTTCTCTTATTGAACATGAAACATTTTCCAGCTCTCGCGCAAAACAAAACTTGAGGTAATTTTTTGTTGGTACTTCAGAATTGTAGAGTGAAACTAATGGAACCTTGTACTAGTGACTGCTGCAACGGTGCTGCTGCTCATATGTGGAGTAACTCCCAGAATTGGTTTATTCAAACTTGATAGAATGTGAGTTGGAATAGTAAATATATCCATCATGTAGTAACTGTTGTAAAACTAAGCGAAATTCCTTACAAACATAATTTAAGATTTGATTTTGCTAGATTGTGGAATGTAATGTTCCTTTTTTATTTAAAATTGTATGCATCCATATTCATTGTGAGATATAAACATGGTTGCCATTAGAGAGATTTTAAATTTTGCCTTTTGTTAATATGCACATTTGTATTGGCCAGATTTTTATTTATTTTTTCTTGAGATTACATTTACCATTGTTATTCGTTGACATATATTGTGGTTTGCTGCAAAAAAATTTTAATTTGCAGTTGCCGGAGTGATTTTTAAATTTTTGCTTCAGGTTAGCCTTCACTCTAATGGTCTGATTTTCAAACTCAACCTTACATTTGTAAGTTTTGGTAATTCCATTATAGTCCATGCGGTAGTATGAGTTTACGGCTCTAACCTTTCTAGGCAATTGGCTCAAATGTCGTCTGGGTTGTCCAGCGTTGCCATGATGGCTGCCCTCCTACCTTCAAATATTTAAAAGATGAAGAAGGGCCACAATTCATTTGTATTAATAAGCTGTTAGTTTTATGCTGACAATGTAGTGTTATTAGGCAATAGCGCACAGTCTATTGAGTAACACTAACACAAATTGTGGCAGGAATCTATTATCAAAAGAAACTAATTACATAGTCTGATATAGAAGTAGATTATATAATGTGAATGTTCCATTAATGACAGATGAGGGAAATTTTTAAGAAAAGGCTGAATTCAAATGCCTAGGAACAATAATTACAAATATGGGTCAGCTGCATTAACAAATGTTAAACATACTGCAACTCTTGGAATCGGTGCATGCTAATTTTGTATTCGCGGGGATTCTTGTCACCTAACTTCTTTGAATTAATAACAATTAAACTGAAGATTTGTTAGCACTACTTTTCTCTCAGTAATAATGATGTTAACTAGCATTTGCGTTTTTCTTTAAGAGAGGTGAAAGATTTTGAACTTAAAGTCATAGGACCTTTATATTTGGACCAAAGAGAAATGAAAAACAGACAGATGAAATGAAAGACGAAGCACAGTGATCTCAATTTTAAAATTTGTATCTTTATCAAACAGTTGTCCGCTCAAAGCGTGCTCGCTAATTTCTCTTATAAACGTCAGCGCACTAAACCACTGTAGGCTTTGATCGCACGGACTTTTGTCCTCAGGAATCTCTATCATGGTACTGACTAATTAGTTGTATATTTTCATACAGAGGTCCTTTGGTTGTTGGGTGTGTTTCTCATTTAGAAAATTGTTATTTTCCTACTTCGTTGATAATTTCAATAGCTTACAGGATATTGATTTATTAATTCTCTTCGGGAATTATTGACATTGTTTTATCCATGAATTGATGGTCTGTTTTCAAAGTTTTTTTCAGCAAAACTGGATTTTTTCCTTCCTTTTTAGTTAAGTCCGGAGAATGTTCATTAAAATCTTAATTGAATCTTCTTGAAGCCAAAAAGAAAAATATGCTAAATGAGGGAAACACCCAACAACACAAAGCCTCTCTGAATGAAAGATACAAATCATTTCAGTACCACAAGAAATCCTGAGTATGAAGCATGTCTTTGAAATGGCTTCTAATTTTTAATAGTGTGACGACATTATGAACTGAGTTTGAGTGATATAGTTGAGGAGACGACTGTTTGTATAAGGACAAACTTTAAACTTGAAATAATTTTAACCTGAAATGGTGGTTCAAATAAACATGATATTAGCAAGTAAGGATACTACCATGGATTTACCACAAGTTTATGGGAAACCAGATGTAATAGAACAGTTAAGTCTTCCAGAATGCGATGGACCATCCATATTTTCCATGAATGGAAAATAGAACGGACCTAACTCAACATCCTCTCGCAGGAAACACGATGATGAAATCACCACAGTGTCTTGACGCCAGAATTGGGGGTGATTGGAGGGAGGCAATTATATGGGTATACTTGAAACACCATTAGCTCACGATGAGGATACTTTGAATCTTTAGTCCTCCCACACCCATGAACCTATGACAGTGCCACTGATTTTGTCAGTGATAATATAATAATAATAATAATAATACTAA